>JWZT01000737.1:35893-46150 GCA_000827895.1 Thelohanellus kitauei
AAAAAGATCAATACTAAAGTAAGTAGACATATATCAATTAATGCAATACTATGTCGATAAAACGATTGAGGTTTCCTCTCGCCACTGAGAGTAATTTTGGACATATTGCTTTCAAAGTGAGTTTTTTTTAGAATGTATTATGACTCACATTATCTTCTCACATTACCTAATAACTGGTTTTTTGAAATTTTAAATTTGAATATCTGAATGTTTTTCTGTATTTATGAATTTTTACTGTTGATTTATTATGGAATTACTTTTCGGATTTGTTGTTCCTTGTCGACACAAACCAATCTATTTGATCAAATATCAGAAAAATGTAACTATTTAATCACAATATACAACTATATTTAATATATATTTTTTATTCTAATTGATGTATATTTTTTTAAGCTATACACATCGATATTAAATATGAATATCGATGTGTAGTTGTCAATATTCTCACATACGGTTGAAAAACACGGCCAATATTTAATGTTTGATACATAAGTAAACCCATTACGCACCACCGTTTCGTAAATGAAGAGTTCAATTGTATTAAATATATGGTTTTTCGATTTAGTCAATATACTATGCAATAAACTTAATAATGCTTGTAATATACTTAAAAAAAAATGCAATAAGTCACAAATAACGGCCATTCCTATGGATAATAAACCTTTCTTTATACATACTCTGAGGTTTAGATTATTTGCATTTTTCAACGAGCACTACTTGTGAAAAACATTTGTAATTGTGATTTGCAAAATACGTATAATTGTAAATTCAAGCGAACATGAGATTTTCTTAAATAGGAATCGAAAATGAGCAATAATTGCTTTTATTCGATAATTTGTTCGGACCCATTATCATTTCATGTTCTCATCGAATGATTGAGGCGCGTGTGGACATGTCTTTAAATATTTATGATGTATGGCTAACGCCTTGAAGTCGCTTAGACTATCAAAAACACAGAATAGTGTTCGAGTATTTTCTCCAATGCCCGAACGACATTTTCGTAGTTTTTAATTGCTAATCATGTGATGTTAATTTATTACTTATACCCTACATGTGAATTAGTTCGCATCAATATTTCTGTTTTTAAGGATTAGTTTAATTCGTGCCCTGGCATCAAAAAAATATTGAAGAAATCGTTAAATTGATTGAAAAAAAATGCTGAGTAGAAAAGGTTTATAATAACGCGCATGTACGATTTTTTAAGTTTATTGCCAAGATTATTAAGTTCATTTTAAGAATAACCTACAGTTAAGTTTATAAATTAGTGCACAGTATGGTTGATTACTGGTATTTGCAACAAATAAACTATGATGTGCATTTTTCACATAATTTTTCGGGATATTAGCATTGAATTTTCAAATCAATTTATCATGCTGAAAATTCATACTTGGAAATGACATGCTAAATTTAAAGTTAATTATAATATTTTGATAAAATTGACTCGATTATATTCTTTAAAAAAATACCCATTTAATACCAGGATAGCTTGCAATACTGATAATCGTATTTTGAATATTATTAAAGTTATGCTTAATTATTGGGGAATTAAGTGATTATTAGGACGCATAGCATGCATTTTTATATCAAAACATTGGCTACAGCTGAGCCAAATGAGCAATTTCTATATGTGTAACCTTATGATTAGTTGCAATTGGCCCCGATCTCTCCAATCTGCATTTGTTTAACGAATATAATCTGTTCATTCTGAATCAATTCCGAATAAATATTTTAAAACGAATATAGGAATGCTCAAGAAAACATTTCGAGCATGATAAAGTCGTTTGCACATTAAGTGTATAATATCTGAATTTCTTTTTAAATTTTATAGATATTTAATTTATAAAATCGTAACTAATTCATCACACTCTTTTTGTAAATAATGATACTCACGCGCTAATTTATGAATTTGAATATTTTCGGAATGACAGGTTCAATAAGTTGGTTGCAATGCTCATTAACTGGCGTGTAAGTTAATTCGTAAGCCGTACTAAATTGATGGCTAGGCTTAGCAAGGTGATTGTAACGATTATTTAAGTGATTTCAAAGTTTAATCAGTTTATTGCAGTGCGTATTAAATTTATCTCATGTTTACACCATTTTTTATTAAAAATTGCCAAATTTACGATGACGAATTCTAGAATTCGGACTTGTATTAATACAAGCTATTCTGTTCAATTTCTTCAATTTGAAAAATAGCTGAAAAATAAAACTCATCTTTCGTTTAACAAAGTTTGATTTAAGTAATAATTTTGGGTACACTCAGCTTAGCATAACTTTTGTACGCTCGCGCGAAGGCGGATGCGTAATGATTATTATTATTTACAGATATTTTTTTCATATTACATCAGACCATATAAATAAAATGGGATTTCATCGACATTATGTAATGACGATATAAGAGATGTCCTGAAAACAATGTAATACCAAAATGGATGAACATCAAAGAAATGATGTTTCCGATAAGGTAGGAATTTCGACGTTATTAACGAAATATTAGGTTAATATTTTGATATATTTGTATTAAGAGATGCAATATTAGAAAGTCATATAGATCTGGTTACTTATATGACTAATTACTCGGAATTATTCGTAGATAATCATAAATTACACTCTAAAATTTTCTGTGGATCTTTCTTATTTGATCATACAATCGAAGCGCCATTCTCTTAAGTATATCGATATCCCTAAATACATCCGCAAAGCTGACAGAATTTTAATGTAAAGCTAATTATTAGATCTGTTAATTGAAGCTTACAACTTTAAACGTAACGCTTGAGGCGCAGAAATAATTTTAAAAATTTACGAGTCAGTTATTTCATGCGTCATGCAATATGGAGATAGGAATTAAACATATAATATTTAGGTAATTATTTATTCAGACATACAGGTAGGGTATTCACAATATATGGTGTTGTGTCGAAAGATATGTTGTAGATAAAATTTTGATTGATATTGTTATCTATGTTCAAAATCAAAGGCAGCAACTATCATACAATTAATAATGAGATATAAGTATAATATTTATTACGTTAACAATGTTTTGCACTTCAAATAATTCATACAAATAGATTTCCTTCATACAGAATATACAATTTCTATTTTAAATTATCTTTCAAAATATTACGATTCGATCCCTTGTATATTCCCTAAAAAGTCAGCAACAGATTGTTTTTAGAGTAAGTATTTTAAATAAAATATTACGATCCACAAACAGGTGTCTATACAATTAACGTTAAGGTTAACTGTGAGTCAGATAAAAAATACGTCAAAAGCGGTGGCCTGACTAGGATATGTTACTCTAATCAAAAATAGCTCAATCTTGTTTTCAAAATTATTTGATAATAAAATGTTGCATAAGCGTTTTGTATGAAGGGTAGAAGCAACAATTGAGAAGATACTTTCTCAAATTGCTAAAGACTTGACTTGTGAATACAAAAGATTATTTTTAATTTTTTGTATTATTAAAAACTTTTCAATATAAACACACTAATTAGAAGCTCTGGGAGATAGCTTTTATAATATTATTAGAAGAATCAGAAATATAAACTTAGATATTATCTTACACATAATATTTTAGTTTAAATTAATTCAAATTTTATTAAAATTACGACCTTCATATATTGATGCTTATTTTCGCTATAATATTAACAATTGTTAATAAATAGACATCTATAATATTTATAACGAAAAAATAGTTATTTTGACTTGCCACGAGTACGCTGTTAACAGTTACGTTAAGTGGAGTCCACCCACAACGAGCAAGAAACTTAACACTATCTTTGTCGACTCTTAGAAATCCTTTGACACTATCACATCAGGTGATCAAAAAGCTCGCGAGTCACATATTCGGAGATAAAGTAGAGATCTCTTTGGGATTAGGAGGACCATTGAATCTATCTTGTCGCATATATCCACGTTGAACTACCCTTACATACCGCTATGTTCAGTTGTGAGTATCCTTTTCAGAGGTGACCCGTATCCTCTATTCAGTTCAGTGGAGTGATAAGTATTATATCGCTTATGATAGAGCAGATTTCTCCTCTCGACTGCTTGTTCCACTGCTCGACTCAGATTACATCATATCGCCTTTATGCAGGATAAAAATATATTGACCACTATTTCCAGATACGTCCGACCGTATCCAGTCTTAATTTCGAGGTTTGAATCTCTTGGTCTCAATTTAAACCACTGGCATTCAGCGATTGTGTTGCCATTTATCCTTCAAAACCATCAGAACTAACTATAACTGTGGTTACCTCGAAGTAATCTTACAACTATCTGCGCGTGCTCGACGTTTCAAAACACCTCTAAGGATTGAATATTTGAGATTGTGTTAAGAAGCTTTTCGAATACTACGAGAAATCATTCTCTGCGTTCCCCTCCACGCTTTGAACATGGCCATGGATTAAATGGATTAAGACTAGATGTAATGGTGTTCTCTTGGCCATGCAACAATTAAACTTATCAAATGAAGCTTAACTGAAAAAAAGTTAGCAGCACTTTTCCTCAAAAAGCTCGATCTAACTAAGGACAGCCTGATACTCCTCTTCATTCCAATAAGTCTAGAACAGCCTGGGATTAAAGACCCGTCCTGTTTCCACGCAATATTTTTAATGTGACTTTTGGGTGCTCGAGTTAAGATAATATTTCATATCTGTCGAAGTAATAATCATGCGCATGAGATGCCACCTTTCAAGCAGTATAGGCTGCAAAGATAAAGTTCGTATATTTATTGCCAGCCTGGAGAGTAAGATCTTTTCGCAAACGTAATCAGACTAGAGCTTGTCTGGAATTCACAGGCTTGATGCTGAAAATCTTTAGCATGAATCGGCAATCTGCCTGAAGCGTGTGGTTAGATTCCTTTAAACCATGTTATTACGTGCTAAAGAACCCCACGAGTCTGACTTCAGTCGTACCGACGTTCCGTCTATATGGTCAACTCTCTTTGTGTTCGGTCTTCAGGACAAAATGAAGCCTCAATGCCGTCACGGATATCAGTGTTCCGATGAACTCAAGAACATGCACATATTCTAGGATCCTTCAAGAGTGTCCCTGCCGTGTGTTTGAGAAGTACCTCACGTATGCATGTTTTACAAGGCCTAGCACGATCGGTTATTTGAGATAATCTCTCATTTCATTTGTGAAAGCTTTCCCTGTACACAAACATCTCTTTGGATGATGTCTTACCAACATGTAGTATGTTCAAGAATCATAACAATACTGATATCTTGATATTTATGAGAGATATGAGATATATAAAATCCTTAATACTGCGATCAACAACGATTTTCTCGTCAAGGAGCTCATGAACCGTAACATCCACAGATATTTGGCTCTCTCTAATCCCATGAAGGAGACCCCATGTTACACGAACGTTACAGTCATTCATCGGTATTTGACTACCCAAGATCACTGGATACTGGTATTTGGGATTTCCCAGCGCTCTTATATTGCCTTGGTCTACACACAGGCCAGTTAATCAACCAATCTACGATGATCTAGAGAGCCTCAGTGGCTTAAGTCCTCCGTCCAAAGTCGCTGCCTATACTGGCTGTAACTTCACCGGCAGACGCTTTAGCCATGGAGGTTACTTGCGATGTCTTGTCGCACTCGGTGTTTTCTGATAGTCCCCCTTCGATAGTAGGTCGCCCTCTGTCAGTTTCACACAGTTAATACACAGTTCAATGCAATGATCCTTCCTGAATAGACTCATTGCACTGTTCTCGTTCATGGACTCATGCAGTTCCTATAGATGTGAACGATGCAGCCGATTGTGTTATTGACAGAACCTATAAACGTCGGCCCATAGAGATTGGGAATATCCAACTTTTAAATAGACAGGGCTCCGACAAAACCGCGAATCCCGTACACATGCGTTGAAGAATGGTGGCGGCGCGGTTATGAGCGCGTTCAGTGTAAGAAACCTAACCCATTAGAACCACGAATTGGCCATCATATGTTATGCGTTTTAATGGGTCCAGAGCCATTATTTCTACCGAAATGTTCATAGGTATCGTGTCACATTCCGTTAACTCTTCCTGCTGTAGTGTATCGAACTGTTGGATTACTAGGCTGTAAACGTTGCAAGAGACATAGAAAGGCGCCAAAATCCTCTAGAAAAAAACAGGCGACTCAAAGCTGCAATGTTTTAATGATGAACAAAAGGCGAACTCTTGCCAAGCGTATATTTGAAAAAGAATATCTAATGCGAGAACGGACTCATCAAAGGACTGTACTGAAGACGCATTCGAATTTCCGGCTAACAGACACTCTCGACATCTTTTGTGAAAAATACCAAAAAAGCTACTTTGCGATTCAAACGTCATTAATAAGTTGTAAAAGGTTAGTTTTTTCCTGTAAAGACCGCACTTCTGACCGTTTTCGTACGAATTTCCATTTCCGGATTTCATTTTCGATAGCTATTCTTGTATATTTGGCATTTTGAAGCTTAAGACTCAAGCAGACTATATTCTGCATCCATTCAATCTATCATTTAATGATGTCACCGTATCAATTTGCATTTTGTCAAAATGAAGTGCCTGACACATCACATACTATGGTTTATGTTTGTTGGTTGGATTATATCTATGTCAAAACATCATTATATGATTATATATTATCACTCGCATATACGGCGATCTCTTTTAATCATAACCTTAAAATTGAAGTGTCAATTACACATATTTTACACACCTAACATCCTTTATTATTATAACATTAAAAAAATATTTTAAAATTATTTACGTATTAAAACTATCGTAATATTATGTATAAGAGTGCGGTCGAGCTGTTATGAGACTTAGAACTTATCCGTTTTATTTCAACAACATTTTAACACGGAAAAAGTATATTAAATTGAATGACAAATAATCATGCTGTTAAGCAGATAAAATTATTCTTGACAGATCGACTACTATGGTTTTTATTAAGCCTCGCAATATCGTTTGCATTTATCCATTGTGGTGAATGTCAGCGGCTCTGGAACTCCTTGAATTGGTACATATGGGACACATTTACCTTTATATGTATTATATGCGAATGAGTGTCCTTCCGCCCATTCTGGTAAATAACTGTCACCCCAATCTACGAGACATTCTAATTACAATTAATAATTTACTTTGATTCTTGGCTTGGACTATACTTGCACATGACCTCATGCAATCACGCAAATTCCAAAAAAAGTTGTGTTCATCAAATTCATCAAAGAGACCACAGGCAGAGTGTGTTTGGCAAGATTTGGAATTCGCATCATAATAATAGCGTGTATCTTTCGCGAACCAAGTACAACTACCTACATATGGCGCTACGGTACATCTCGGAGGTGCAAAAGTTAGTAAATTGATACCTCTTAAAGTCGAACATTTTAAGATAAAATGAACAACAACAAGAAATGAAAGCAAATATCTCATCTTGAATACGTATTATTTGTCAAACTTTCTTGGGTTTATATACCGAAATGTTGAGAAAAATATTCAAAGATAATTATTAATCCGTCAATTATCGAAAGGGCTTCCTTTCTATATTTTTATGATATTTTGTACAAAATTTTTGATCCAATAAATATTATTTGATAATTTCACTCAAAATTATATATTTTCTCAATTGTTATATATATTCCATTAAAAATATTATAGCTTTTTTGAACAGGGCTCATTATTATAAGTACAAAGCGAATATTTCTCCAAAACCACCCAGTATAATCATATTTTTTTGCCAAAAAATTTATGACGATCCAAATTTCATTCCCACTGTTGAAACTCACGATTAGGAAATTGAAACCTGTTGCAGATATTTTAAGGGTAATCCTCTTGAGATCTCTGATAATCAATTTGGTGAATTCTCGCTAGATTCCCTAGCCCTTATCGGTGTTTGAAAGAGTTGAGCAATTTCTCATTGAGAAATTGTTTCCTCTCTGATCGCGGCTCGATCGAGGATAACATGCGATTTTATCGCTAACCTCGAACATATCCATTCGATAGTCAACCTCCCACCCTATAGAGCTTCCGATGCCCCTCTACGGAGGATATACCTTTTCTCGTTTTGACCGTTTCTGATGTTTCTGAAAAAGTTTTATAATTTATAGGTTAATGAGCCCGAAACGAGATCTTTGCCTCCTCACCTCATGAGAAAACTTTGTTTAGTTAGAGTCGCAGAGATGTTTTTGAGAAATATGCTCCTTTCGGATCAGGGCTCGATCCAGGATGGTCTGGGCATTTATCGCCAAACCATCTAACCCATCCATTATATAGTCTAGCTCAAGCCCTCTAGAGCTCCAAGAGTTCTTCAAGGCTGTAACTTTTCCTAAACATGATACAGTTTGCGATATGAGATATTCTAGAGCTCATGATATATTTATATACCCCCTACGGTATAATCAGCCCTCATCTTGATTTCGACTACTCATTTCTTCATCTTTGAAGCCGCTGTGAAGTACTAACCAACCCTACCATACATAGAGAGCTGGTTCAGGTTTAGGTCAACCAATTATGGCTATACCGCAATATTTTACCTGCATCTTAGTGGTTTTTAAGCACATATAGATCACTTAAGCGACCTTGAGGAATCAATCAGAGTGTACATGTATCCTGAAGGCGAACAGCCATAAACATCTGTATTGGTGCCAGTGTTTATAAATTTCACTCGAGAACGAACAAACAGTTCACTCTCGCTGATCTACTTTGGGCATTTTCGAAGAGCGTGCTTTTAATGAAGTGGCAATCCCCTTGACAGCACAATACAGGTTTCAGCTAGTTTATGTTTAACAACCTACGTAAGACTAACAAATAGTTTTGGATTGGCAAAATGATGGTTTCAAAGATCATTAAATCGAATAAACTTTTATTAATTCGACTAAATAATTTATTGAATTGATTTACGGATTTTTGAAAGGGCTGCAATGATTTTAATGTTGTGTTTAAGCTTTATTTAATTGATCGCAGTGTTTATTAAATTGATTGGAAAAATTATTACAGTGTTTCTCGATACAAATGCAATTTTTGTCAATTTAATTGGAAAATTTGTCACTTTAAATGCAAAAGTATGAATCCTGAACATTTTTTAATCTATATCAATCAATTAATTCCTTTTTATCCTAGAATCAGGGAAACATTTTCAAAATGTTCAAAAAAATATTTAAGGTTCTGGGATATGAAGTACATTTTTGTTATTGGAATTTAATTCATTAAATCGTTCCGTGAGTACGGTCGAAAACTACTAACCTACGTTTTCGACTTAGAGAGCATGCTCTAAATTGTATTGAGAAAAAGAACCTTTTCGGTGGTAAGTAAAAAACTTGGTTGGCTTCGGCTGTTACGAAACTTATTATCGATGTCCTTTGTGAATCTAGGCATTATTAATAGTTAAAATCGAAGTTTTTAATTGCTTTTCTTTAAAACAACTCATCGAATTTTAAAGGAAATTCATGTAAATTTCATCATTATAAGCTTATTCTGAAACCCTATATATCATATTTAAAAAATCTGTAGATAGCCGAAAAATGGTTATAATTTTGGATTTCGTTTTTAAGTTTTATTTTTATATTAGGATTTCTACCATCTAGACTTCCATCATCTCTTCTCATCCAGACCTCGTATCCCGTTTCATCGATAAAAAGTATATCAATTACTGACGGAGTATTCCAAGTATTTTTTCATAATCGTGCCATTCCCTAATGACTCTTTCTGTTACACCGTTCGGGAAGAAATTTTATTTTTAAAAATAACAGTTTATGTCTTAAATATCACGCTTCAGTTTGTTGGGTCCTTCTATTATTTGATAATATAAAAAAAACGATCGTTTAAATAATATAGATTGAGAGAGCATCCTTCATCGACGATGTCCCACAAAATACTTTCATCGTTGCTATTCAATGACTTTTGTCCATTCCCTCCTTTAGTGCCTTTTAGATTTTTACAGATTACTGAAATTCCTTCCATATTACATGAACAGTGAAAATTTTAACAATGTACTTTTACGAGACTGCAAAATGAGAATTTTTGTTGGATATGGCCAATACCTTATGTTGAGGGCATTCATTGGATACAATTTAATACGTTCTTATACTATATATGCTCTTAGATAGTTGTGAGCCGGATTATTCCTATATGTTAAATTTTTTATAGTAAGTCAAAAATGTTTGTACGCTTGCAGAAAATTTTTAAATGTGTCAATAGCCACGATATAAAATCATTTTTATGTCGTTAAATATATTTAAATAGGTAGTAAAAATCTCTTATTTTCAGGGATTCTAGCACAAGA
>JWZT01000738.1:0-10344 GCA_000827895.1 Thelohanellus kitauei
AAAGTAGATGAAATCCCATCTTATTTAGAGACAATGATGTAAATTTGAAAAACAAAATCTGTATAAAACAATTATTACACCGCAGACTTCGCGCGTGCGTTTACAAGTTACGTTAAGTAGAGTCCTTCACGATTATGTTGTTTAGGGTCATCATAAAACGATCGATATTTCAAATTTATTTTGCTATAGTTATATTTTTCTCTGTTTTAAAAATTATTAGTTTTTTACAGGCACACATTTCTTGATATTAAATTGAATATTATTAATTCATTTCTAATTAACACTCAGAGTAAATTGATGATCTCAGAATCCTTATGGGATACGCGCAGGTGCGTGATTGTCATTAAATGCCTTATTCATAGGTTTCTACCAAAACATCGACCGCGGTTGAAACGTTATATTTTAAAATCTCTTTTCTAAATTTTCTACATTTTGAGCATTTATATTTACGCCAGGATATTTGCTAGATGACAAAAACAAAAGCTAAATTTTAAGAATTCTCATGAAAATTATTCGTCTTATTATAAATTTGATCATTCTTACTAATTTTTAAACTGCAACGTTGTCTTCCTAACTTGATTGATTCAATCTTTGAAGTAATATTGGCTGATACTATGATTGATGCTCAACGCTTCGGGAACAGATTGGGGATGATAGATGTATGTAGATTAGTTTTTAAAAGAAGATCTTAATCATTATAATGTTTTCAATGAAGATTACTTATATCCACACCTTGAATAGAGAATGAATTGATTCGTTTTCGAAATCTGTGCACGCCCACAAAGACAATAAAAAAGGTAGATATTTTCAGCCATGTATTTACAGGTCAAAACGTTCTTCTTGAACTAACCTAATCTTTACATCTAATTAATTATCTCTAGCAAATAGAATAGTTGTGATCAGATGTTCTCAACTTTTTTAAGAAACAGACCTTCCTAGAACCTCTTGCGGACTTTTTAACTCTCATGGACCCATTAAAATAGAGATTTTTAATATTTTTAATACTTTTGACCCCGCAGAAATTATTAGCTAGAATTGCCAAACTCAATAACTTTCAAACAATTGACTAAATTTTCATACCTATATGGAACAAAGATGTCTTTTAACGTTTGAGTACATCATCGATTTGAATTACCAGAAGCGGTAGGCCATTATTATGTTCAGCTCGCGTCATGTAACGGTCATTTCACATATGTAAACAGATTGCTTTTCACAACATGAAACTAAATAGAAGAATATCTTAAAGTAGTATTATCGTTAAACAGTTTTCTCTTCAGTGGGAAGGCTGCTGCGCGTTATACTACAGAGTTTTCACATACGGGGTAATATAGCTGGTAAACATTTTCCTATGTCATCTTCCATGTTCGATCTTGACCTGTAGTTGATGTTTATGGCAGTAACGGCAGAAAACGCTGTCTAGCAAATGTATTAGTAGAAAAGATCGAATAAACTACATGGCTTTGTCGGACAATATCGAATACTCCTGTAATAACCCTAGCGAGAATGATAGCAGTCACATTCTGAGTAAAATCCAGCAAAGTATCCCATCAGACTGCAATTTTGTCGATTGTGCTTGTTCCCTACCAGTCAGATCGGTTATATGATATTAGAAACAATTTCGAATCCAATTAGGTGCGCTGACATCGTTGTCGCAGAAATAATAATGAATGTAATGCGACAGCAGCCATAAGTAGTTAAACATGGTGTCTGAAATTACTTGTGTCGATATATTGTTCACTGTAAGAAAGTATGGCAACTGTGGAAATATATCATAGTTGCCTCGTTCACATTTTCTCTTCCATATATGAAGTTTCATCTGGAATACATCTACATTATCACGAGTTTCGGCATATTGATTATTGTCCTTGCAATGACAAATTTAAACCATGTGAAATGTTTAAAATATCTGCAAAATAAACTATCTAGCAGCCGTTGCTAATCTGGAAAGAATTATACCATCGATTCATTATTTTGGAAAAGAAATATGATTAGTTGTTCAGCTAACTTAAAAACTCGGAGCATAACGCCACTGCATGATATCCACATTACTTTTGCTGTAGCAAAAAGATGCTTGGGTTAAGTTTATATTTCGAGGCAGTGTTTTCAATCAAACGGAGATCCAGCAGAGGTTCTTTGTTAAAATTTACCATTTTCATGCATGCTGAAAACCTGTCAGCAATCCATTCACTCATTCTCGTGGGCGCCAAGGCCACACATTTTGACATGCATTGGGATGATACTTTTGATATACGCAATTATTTTTAGTACTGTTACTATACATGACTTGTACCAGTCTCCAAGGCAGCCCCGTTTATGCACACGCAAACACGTGTCCAGGCTTGTCCTGATTCTTCAACAATGTCATCAAGAACGCTAAAATTTTCTTAACCAGGTATACTCAATGGCAGTTAGTTACTGAACAGGAAGTCTTCCCAGACTTCACCTACTTACCATTATCGAAGGTAAGCCTACAATTAGGATGCAGTAGCAACTTCTGCATATTCGTAAAGTATAAAGGCGAATTTGAGGCGCTGCTAGTGTCCAAAAAAGGGGCAGCTATTATCTTCAAACATTTCAGCATTTCTTCTGCTCATTGTGTTATCAGATAGTCGAATAGCTTTATGTTTTTGATTGAAATCGTTTCAAGAACGAATTTACTACGTCGATATAGCTGATAGAATATGCTATCCTGCAATGATGTAGAGTTTTTTGGATCTTGCTGGACGAAATGAAAACAAGTATAATGAATTAACGGTTTTCGTGTAGAAAGAAGGTGAGACGTCAATTTTACTTTTTGTTTCAAATAAAGCTCTTCGTGTCTCACAAAGTATTTCATGGGCTGACTGGAATGATCCCAATGCATGTATTCGAATGGCGATTCAATTTCGCTGACGTCATCAAATCAGTCGATGTTTTCAAACAAGCCATACAAAAATTGTTGTCAGCATCGAACTCCATTACTGCAGAGCCCAATAGTAGATATTTTTTGATAATAATTTCGTTGTCTTATAATTCGTACTGTTATGGCGGCTTTATTCTAACAATTTTTCAGTTTCTGATCAGTTTTCTTCTTCAAAAATCTATCCATGTTAGAATGCTTGACAAATTATACAAATATTGACAAAAAAATAGCTAATAATTATTAAGAATACACATACTTTAGCGATGATGGAACTTTTGACAGTAATCCCTGATCTCAGTGAGTGTAAATAATTCTGAATATATGTGTCGATTCAAAAACGAACCACATTAGATTAATTAGGTCTAGTTCCGAATTCAAACAAATCTTAAGTAAACAACAAATTAATTTTCAACTGTACGCTATATGTTATTTTCACAAAACATTCTTCCTGTTAGTAATTTTTATCTAACAAATCAAGGAATATTTAATTGCACGATAAAACCAATACTTCCGTTGGCTTGTTACGGACCCTCTCATGCTCTTTTTGGAACCTAGGTTGAAAACCTCTGGTTAAGATGCTAATATTGCAGCTATAGATGTCACTCATAATACAATTGAGAGTTAGAATTTGGGTTATAAGTCGTAATTAACGGGCAGTCATTGTACTGCGTACGTATATTTCGAAGTATTCAAAAAGTTCTTTTGTGGAATGATGATAAAACATCAGACAACCAAATTATTTCCATTTTAAATATTGAAAACATATGGGCACCTTCAAAAATACACAAAAAATTTGTATCTTACTATAATGTGCAGAATGTTATTACGATTCCTGTATATTTATCAACTCTATGATTGAAAAATTTCTTAAATGTTAACTATCATAGATAGGTTTGTCATTGTTTTGTATGGGATTTCAGAAATGATTATCATTTTGATAAAAGATTAAGAATAAACAAAATGTAGACCATAAGTAATTAGACGAATCATACGGCCTTTAGACTACAGAAAAAACCATTGAGTTACAGCATATAAATATTTAAGATCAAAGTATGTTCATATTACCGTTATTTTCGAGAAGTCTCAAATATCAGGCTATCTATTTATACGTTTTTACTTCTAGGGTAGGCTACATATAACTAGATGAGGACATCATATGATTTTTATACAACAAACCCAGATGCCCACATTAATTAATTAACTGAATAATTTAAAATTTAAAAAAGTGGTTTATCGACTAAATCACATCAGATAGGAAAGGAGGTAATATATTTGTAAATTTGTCGAGATGTTTTTATAATCATGGACCTGATATGAGATTTTACAAACGATTTATTGAACTTATGTATTTCTTACTAACAGATACGGTTGAAAAGGGCAAATAAATGTATCTCATATAGATGGACATAAAGCGGTCGTTCACATTCAGTGAAGATTGACAAAGTTTTGATATGGATGTTGTTCATGAGCGAATTTGTTAGAATTATAGTATTTAAATCTGTACATCCGGTGACAACAGTTAGCTCCTTTTAATTTGTATAATAATATACATGAGAAGAACAGCATCAATTAAAAGTGTTTTTTATGCATTAATAAAAGGTAATTTGTATTTTGTTTGTGGGATGTATATTTATATTACTGTATATCCAATATGTTTCAAAAAGTAGAAATTTTTAACGCTAAATACGATAGTATTGAAATATATAAATAGGATTTAGCCGCTTTTTGACGAGTTACTTGGAGATGTGATAAATTACAGGCTAATATAAAAAATATTGAATGAAAAAATTTAATCAAAATCATGACAGCGGAACGTAGTCTACATTTGCCTAGTAATCCCAAATGAGTTTTAAGGTGTCGAATAGCAGATTAAATTTGTTATTTTTGTGTAGCTACATATGTATGAGCTAAATTTTGATCCCCATAAGAACGACGCTAAAAATGTCTACGTCATTGAAGTGACTTGATGGATTTGTTTATCCTACGAATATGAAATACAATCAATAAAAGAAAGGGGTGGGTGTCGGTTAACAACTAGAGACTATGGAAGATAAATTTTTACATTTCGCAGTAATTATCCAAATTTATTATTCATAAATAAATGCTATTTTATCATTTTACTACTTCATATTTCTGCCATTAATAGTCGGTTTGAATTGAAAAATGTTCACACACATTTTTTAACCGTACGATTATATTAATATTTTATGGATATTGCCAATAATACAGTTTCGCACATGGATATATTCACCTATATATAATAAGGTGTTTATAAATATAATTTAGAGACTACAGTAAATTGACGAAATGTAAACCAAACAGAGATTAGCGACGAACCAATTATTGAACAAATCTCGTTAAAGTTGGTCAGAGCATTCAGACACTTAGTTTTTCAGTGGATTCGAAGCTATAGAAAAGTAAATACATTATTGTTTTTGTATGTGAGATTTTCTTATTTGTTTTCATGCAAAATAACCCGGTTTTGGAACGAAATGTAAATTATATTCAGCTTGCGATGAAATATATTTAGGAACTCGCGATCTTGAGTTCGGATAATTACAGAAAAGGTTATAAATTTTATTCATGTTTAAAATTTTGGCACTAATTGTGGAAAATAAGATATATGACATATATGTGCAATTATTATGAGCAATCAAAATGAACAAGAGTTCTAAAAATGGCCTTATTTTACCAAAATTTATATTAGATAATTTTGTTGAATTGTATTTCTCGGATTCTCAGCAAAAATGTTAGACAAATTATTAACTATAAAAATCTGGTTATATTCTTTGAATTTCTGGAAATTATGCTTAGTTTTTAATACAACTGATTTAACAAGTTTTAAAATAGATCTTCAAATTCTGACAGTCTCAATATGGTTTTCTATTATTAATATCTACTTTATCGACATCTAAGGATTAATCGGCGATTCATAATTCAACGATGATATACAAAAATTGATGAACAATAAATCTATGATAGTAGTAAAATTGATGAAAATATTTCAACGGAATCGGGATCATCTATACAATTGCGCAGCCATTCTAAAATATAATTTAAAAGCTGATTAAACGCGGGCAATACCACATACCTGTGTTGATATTTTGAACCAAACACATCCTTCAGAAACATTACATCCGGTTTTATGACGAGTCAGCTTTCAATTGAGTGTATATACTTTGCGCCTATACATTTTAGGCACAGAACTTTCCTCTAGAAATCTTGCTTATTATTATGGAAATACTTTAGTTTCGAATGGGTGAAAGATGCCATTTTTAATAAAGATCAATAGGAATCGCTCTTTTATTAAAGTAAGTTGCAGCCGTTGTGTAAAAAATATACGAGAGGGTTTTAGGTCTGTTTCGTACTTAGAAACTTTAAATGCGTGTTTCTATAATTTTTTTCTTTTTTAAGCATTAAAATTCCATTAAAACGATGATAATCAAAATTTTGAATGGAAAAATTTGAAATTTTACGTGAGCTACGGTCCGTTGTATTTTTTATATCTTCTAAAAAAATTATTTTTAACTTGGAATCTGACTTTTAAAAATTATTCCACAGAAGGCGCAAGATACATTTTTTTGAAAATTTAAAAACATCTTTATTTTGAAAATTATAAACTTTTTGTTTTAAATTGACACCAATCTATGTTAAACAAAAAATACAGAATTTTGATAGTAATTTTTAAAATTTTGTAAAAATATAAAAATATATCCAGGCATAAATTCCACACACCTACATCGCCCCTGTGATGAAACTTGCCCTATGAGAGTTCAGTCATGGATTAAATAAAATTGGATGGCCAAAATGCGATCAGAAACATACTATGAAAATGCCTCAAGAGAAATATGAAAAGAGGGGAACGTCAAAATTTTTCATTGCCGGCAAGACGCTTCCATCATACTCAAGTAAAGTGTCGCACATTGAAGGATTATGAATGCTGTGCGATTTTGTTATTTCTGAATAATTCATAAGATATTTAAAATTCTCCGAAAATAGAATCAGCCAAAATATGCTAAACCCTTTTTAATTTATTTTCTTATTCAAGCAATGTTTGTTAAACATGACTCAAAACCAAATGCCCACGACTGTAGCTAACTAATAATTTCAAATTTTTACAGTTAAATTCAAATCTAAAATATGGATTTTGATCCTGTCAACAAGAAATTGTAAAACTAAATTAAATAAATGTCAAAATTATAACAAGACGAAAAAGATATGATATCCAGCGGTTAATAGATTTCAAATTACATATTTTCAAATGGCTCAGAGAACCATCTAATATACAAATAAGTTTGTTAATTTGAAAGAAAAACTAATTTGTTGGAGAAAAATTAAAATTGCTAGAATATTTCTTAAAAGTAAACATTTTCTTGTATGTTATTGAAACGTAGATATATAATATCAGAATAGGATAGAAGGTATATAAACCAAGAATAATATGATCCTCGGTTTTCATATAAATAAATTTAAGGTGTTTAGAACATGCCCAATGTGGAATATCTATATTATTTATGTGTACTTAGATAAATATTTTTTAGATGAATCGTAATTATATTTAAACAAAATTAAAATGATAAATATTCTTTTACAAGCGATGATAGGAGAATCTAATCGGATGTTTTAATGCTAAATAAAGAAAATTTTTTTATACTGTCAAAGGAAATAACGTTGGAAATCGATTTTAAGTATTCCAGTGGATTCACAGTCAAATTTTTCTATGACATTTGAAAGCTATAAGTCTATATGTCGTTATTCTGAACAAGTATGTTCTAGTCTTATGGGATGATATATTGCGATATCTAATTAAAAGTCAAAAAGTGATAGTACCTTGTTCAGAAATTCAAAGAATTTGTAGATGTTTGGATGGTGACTGTCTACCATATTTGATAAAGCTCTGTTCCATCATTCATCAGCATTTTTGTCTATTGTACAGTTTTAAAAGCTGGAATTTTGGTGTAAAATTTTAAAACGTATCGTGGTTTAGATCTAATCTTTTTATGTAACCGCCCAAAATATTTTGTCTCGAAACAATTAAACAATATTTCAATATTTAATTTAAACCTTGTCGTTTTAATTCTGTGTTCTCGAACCTTAGGATACTCAATAATTCTTTAAGTTTCGACATATGTAAGAGATCCGACAATTTAAAGATGATTTCTAATGTCGGATATATTCGAATATAGTGAAATACAACCTCCTTTTTGAATTATTCTATCAATATATTGCGTGAAATAAAAAAACTGATTTTGATATTCACTTCATGAAATAAGGTATTAAATGAGGCTATTGCTGCCTTTTCAATGACTGGCAGGCTCGTTAAGGCACACAATTGAAGGTCATCTGACAATTTTTGGAAAATATAGGTATAAATTACAAATGATTTATTTTTAATCAATATTCAAGCATGGTCTTATTATGTCAAGGGATAATTGCATGAACATAAAAACAATTGACAAAACGATGAATGTTCCATCTTAAATTTAGAATCAAAAAAGCGTGTATTAAGGAAGACAGGATATCGAGGCATCTCTTGGTTGAAAATATTATCAATCATTCTCCATCGAATCACCGCTGTCATGGTAAAGAAAACCTATTCTCTATGCGACGTGAGAAACTGTTAAGGAATTAAAAGATCAGATTCGGCCTGTGCAAATCCCATGGATCCATTTTGCCTTTATCAAATTATATAAGATGTCATCTCTAATAAAGAATATGATGATATATTTTATCAAAATCTGATAGGTAATTCGCCAAGCAATCTCATATCAGCAACCGTGGTTTATTCCTTGTCGTCTTAACTAAATTTAGGATAATGTCAATAAGTTTTTTTAGCTAATTTTCTTCTGGATTTGCTGCATGATTGTGATGAGTAGATTCCCTTAGAATAGCTGAGTTTTCCGCATTTTTAGTCAATGAAGCCGAAATTTTTTAGGGAGACGTCTCCATATGATGTAGCATGTGATCCTGCCAACCCTAAAAAGGATATTTTGGCTGACGAGAAACACTTTGCCTTTGGAAGACTAGAAATTGTCAAATTCTAAAATTATTGTACTTAGCTATCATAAGTCTTTAAATAACTGCGCAATGTGTTGCACTCAAATTCCCTTTGACGGAGGAAATATTTCAGAAATTTCAAGATATTATAAACTGACATTATTAACTAGGGACTGTGTCCAATATACAGACATCGCTTTTTAAAAAGCATAATGTCATGTAAAAATCTAGTTCTAATTACCGTTTGATGAAAAAATCTTCGTGTGAACCCTGTAGACTTAGAACTTTTTGGCCGATGTTCCTCACGTATCACAAATACTTTTCCTAAAAATATATCTTTATTAGCTTAAAGATATGTTGAAAACGCTGAGTTAAACTCATCGATGTTAATAAATTTGTTGCGGATGAAGACAGACAGGATTTATGCATGCACGCTATAGAATGTGGCCCATGATCTTACCAACACTTTAAACGAAACTTCAGTTTGTATCAATTTTTTTATATTCTTGAAGATAAAGAATTGTAAACCTAGAATGTTTATCTACAATATTTGCCAATAAAATAAAGTCTGCAAATATTCTGTGTGCCATGAAATGTGCGCAGGTTTCGAGAAACGCTTTTTATCAACCCATTGTGCAGTATAATGAAACGATTCACAAGAATACACGTTTTTTATTCTACTTATCGTACGGTTACACCCTTTCACTTCTATAATTTTACTAATTGTGTATAATTTTGCTAAATAAATTCATTTAAAGGCTCGTTAAATACCAAAGTGTTCTATAATTTATTGAATTCCATAAATTGAAGAACTCTCAATTGAGTTTTGCAATGGATTCGTAAATTTCGACTACTCAGACACATTTAAAGTTAACAAAATTAATCTATCAATTTATTTGCAAAATATTAACCAAAGCTCTATCCGTTCTATGAAATTAGATCCTAGATAAACCAGTTATAATAAGGCACATTGAATTATAAATATATCTAGAACTTAATTTCGAACTGAACGAGGATATCCAAACTGTCACATCACCTGCTTCGGAAAGTTGAATCATGTAATCTTAGCCATTTTATTAACCTCATGTAAATCTGTTATATATATATATGAAGGGTAGTCCAAAATATAATACATTGTTTACATATATTGAATTAAAAATTTTATTTCTAACAATTACCATTTTGGATGAATTTCGATAACACACAGTTGGTAACAAAAGTCGCAATAATCTGGCATGGAGAAACATAGAAGGTTCCGTTTCGACTGAAGCATCAAGATATTAAAACGTGAAAAACTACCACATAGGCAAATTTCAGATAAAATGAAAGTATTAAAGGAATATGAAATGAACATTTTACTACCATATGAACAAACACTCGATTCCGATTAATTACCTTTTTCAAAGTTAGAGAATATTTTTAAACCACATATCATGCATTATACT
>JWZT01000740.1:6261-22885 GCA_000827895.1 Thelohanellus kitauei
ATCACTGTTCTTATAAGTGTAAAATATTTTCAATCTTAAAATGCATCTAATAAAAATCGATTTAATCTACCTTTCAATGCGACTTTATTCCTTTCAATTGAGTCAATCACATTTTGAGGGATAAAAGATACCCCTCCTTCTGACTCCAACTTCAAGTATTCGAATTGTATTGGCACCTGAATCAAATTCTGTGAAACCTTGGCGTGATCAAAAATTTTTGAGACCGACTCGGATATCTCTGGTCCGATGCCATCGCCGGCGATGAAGCTTACCACTTTCTTTTCCTGTTATACTTGAAAAGTAAACCGTTGAAAAAAGTCTTTTCATATGATGATACTTGGAAAGAGAAAAACGTAACATAATAAAAAAACTACGAATCAGTTGATTAATTAAGGTATGTCTCGACCCATTCCGAAGACTTTTCGAGAAGCAATGGTTGAAAAATTTGGCGTATTGAGACTGCGCGCTCTGAAGGAAGTTTGTCGTTTTCGCTGACTATCTCGTATTTTATGGATTGAAGATAGGATAGCTGGGTATAAATTGCTTGTCGAATGTATCTAGTTGTCCACAGTGGTTACCTAAACAAACCTTCTTGGAGCTACATAAGCAAATAATAAATAGGCATTCCCAATAAATGCTCCTGCTAATCATTGTGATTTACCACTTTTTGCTCTCAATAGAATTCTTCTTCTTCCTGAATTTGATTAGCATTTTTAGGATTTTCGTTAGATTTCCCTCTTTAACTGCTTTCATTGAGGGTCCCAGTGATCTGTTTGAAAGTACACACACCTTTTGACAAAGTCTAACGACTGGAGAAATCTGTCTGCTTCAAGGGGAGATGTGTATAAATGAGAAACAGGTCGTTCAAGATATGTTCCGAGATCAGGTTTCTCGCAACAATTTATGATTAGAATCTATTATATTGTATGATCACTCTGCTGTTTTCAAATTTTAGGTTGGTTGGTATTGTATAGAATAGCGTTGTGACAAGATTTAAGCGTTTGAAATACCAAATCTCTATAATTTTTAATAAAAACTAAGTTCCAGAATAGATTCGGGTCTTGTTTATAAAATTCCTCGCTTTCTATAAAGTTTACCCCACGAGTTGTGATGGTTTTTTCAAGTTCTGTTCGCAAAACGATGGGGCTATAGTAAATGGTTAAATGTTTTTCGATTTTTTGGCACGCGTAACCTAAGTCATTAAAGAAGTTGCCTTTCAACCCCTTCTGATACAGAAGTAAAGCATCACCCATCGATCGAGAACTTTTTAAATCTGTGTATTTCTTACGTTAAAAATAAGCAAACGATGACAGCAATCTCAAGCTTGGAAGTTTGAAGTTGTAAACAATAAGCGCATCTGGTGGGTTTTAGTTTTTACCTCGTAAGCGTTGTCGATTCACTAACTGAAAACTCTGCCAGAATCTGTTCGTCGTAAAGAAATCGCCCACAGCTAACGCATTCGTGCCTAGTGTTCATATGGATCTCATAATAAATGTCAATCTTCATGGTTAGCTGGTCAAAAGTGTTGATCAAGTAGTCTTTTTTATCAAAGATTCGGAAGTCTTGAGTTTTTGATTGATAAATTTCTTGAATTAGATCTTTTGCAAGCTCATTGATATTAAAATTCTTGAAGTCCGTGGTTCTTTTATGGATGATATTGTTGAAGGGGGCCTTCGAGTCACCGTGGTCGCAGAAATCTGCAATGTTATAAGAATTTACTAGTTAAAGAGTTTTTTGATGAGCTTATAGAAAGGAAACTATAATTATTGCATGAATCGATTTTAAAGTCTATCAACACTCGGTTTTTGATAATTATGAAAAATAGGATGGCATAAATAGCTGCTATCCATTTAGTTCTAAAAGCTGACACCGGATCGTTGTTTGTGCGTGTTATTGTCTGCGTTTTCTAAATAATATACTTGGTAATAGA
Source organism: Thelohanellus kitauei (assembly GCA_000827895.1). Classification (NCBI taxonomy): domain Eukaryota; kingdom Metazoa; phylum Cnidaria; class Myxozoa; order Bivalvulida; family Myxobolidae; genus Thelohanellus; species Thelohanellus kitauei. The sequence continues at coordinate 8,192 of JWZT01000740.1, forward strand.
GACCGTAACTGGTTGGATCGATAGGAATGCCAATATCTTTGAAAAATACCATAAGTTTTTGAGAAAGTCGAGACATTTTATTTTCATGGCAAAAGTTGAATAATACCCGAGTAAATATCTTGTTTGTTTTGGAAATTACCTCGTTGTTAAGATTGCACATCAGAGATTGCATCTTACGAATTTTTTGAAGAGAAAGCTCCACGACAAGATTAATCGCGGCAGATGTCGATTGTGTCGTGTTCAGATTCGTCAACATATTTGGCAGGGTCATAAACCAACATGCATAAACTTGTTCCATTAAAAATCTTTAAAAAAAGATCATACCTGGCCCAGGATGATGGATCAGAAGCTGAGTTGAAACAGATCTATATTATAACAGCATAAAAAGAAAACAATTAAGGCATACAGTGGAATTTATAGAGCCTCTACAACACAACCACGAAGATTTTTAGAGAATATTTTTGTTTATTCATTTTACAAATTGATAATTCAAATTAAAGTTTCAAACTCATTACAGATAGTACGCCAAATGGTATGATTAACAAGGAAATCAGATAAACCTTTGTGTTTCGTTCAAGGGAAAGCGTGTAGGCAATAATTCTTAAAAGGCAGACATGAAGAAGATATTTTAAAAAATAATTATAAAATTTTTCTATAATAGGAGTAAATACCACAACTCGTCTTCTTACAGTAGTTTTGAAGAAAAAACTACGATATTAGCAACACCAAGTTATGATATTATTTTGATCGGGAATTTTAATATTTCAAAAGTTAGCCTTCAAGAGAACTAACAATAATTGTTACAATTTACTTATGTTTGACAATATTTAGAGGAAATAAATATGCAAATTTAAGAAAAATTTAGGCATCGCGGATAAACCACCCACCTACCGTTTTGATTTGTTGCTTTTCGATCAAATTTCTTATAAGATACGAAGTGTGGAATCGATATACTGTTTTGCTTTTCGATTTTTCTCGATCAATATTCATCTTCACAATATCATGAGCTGATAATAACAAAAGATGAACTATTTTTGTCGACAAACATTTGATTATCTTCGTTAAAAGTAATTTCAAGAAACTTTTGGGAATATTTGAAATTCTGCAGATAGGCTTGAAAGTTATTTTTGTTCTGAGTTGATGATGAAAAGAACATTTTGGAGGCAACCGTCAAAAAACGAAATAGTGTTAGATGTAAAATATTGGGTAACACTAAACGTGCATGTTTGAATATAACCAACAAATAGCTGAAACAAGTAATTTATCACTTGGGTACTGAGTAGCGTTGAATAAAAAATTGAGTCTTTTTTCGATTTATTGGCTATAAATCCTGAATAGAGCAAAAAATAAGACTCTTTTTATCGAAAACTTTGCATATATAATCTTTTTCTGGATTAGAACAAGAAAACGGGACAAAACATTCTCTACATGATCAATAAGATATGAAACCTATAAAACGCTAATATTTCAGTCATAAAACCTAAGAATAGCTCTCGTATTTCAATCGAATACTTTTCCTGTTCGAATCAAATATTACTTTTATTCTTTTACTTCTCTTGTCACTCTTTGATGCATGGATAGTTCTCGAAATTTCAGTAAAAATATTTTCTGGTTTATGTAACACACGAACGTTTTACCATTTCAGCATAAAGGCGTTTTAAACCGCGCTCTAAAACGGTCTTGGCTTTCTAATTCAGAATATCTGTTCACTTGGGGAAGCTGTATTCTCTGCCTATCCTTGTTGTTGACACTGAATTAAAATCTTGGTACCCTCGAATCCGTTTGTTATAAAGATCGACATATAACACATCATCTGGCGCATCTTGTGTATCGAAATACTGACTTTTTACTCCTGTGATCAGTATAAGAAAAACCGCAAATTATGGGAACTGGTGAATCAGCGATTTCACCATAAATCATTGGGCATAGAGGGATGTAAGGACACTGCCAAACGAAAGGAAAGATTAACTACACTTAAAAAGTCATATACACTAGTCAAGGCTTCTATGACACTATGTATAACACTTGGGTGGTGAGAATGCACCAGGATTTTTCTTTCAATTAGGATACAACGAAAAATCTCAACAACTGATTCTGGAGGCAGTAAACTAAATAATAAAATTAACGATCCTTCGCTTAAATTCCTACGACATGTTTACTTTTTGGGTAGGACAAAATCCAAGGGGTCCAGTCGAAAGGAAATTACATGATCAAGGAAGCGGTAGCTTATTCCAGTCAGATCTGGCCCCAATCTGGGTACAGTATCAATAAAATGACTGATAAGACTTAATTTATTGCAATGAGAACTTCTTAAAGATATCAGAGCTGTTATGACTCGCAGAGGATAGTTTGATCAAAAAAGTGCAAGATTTCATAAAAAACGGAAATCTTGATAAGAGACAAAACGATTCACAACCATAAAAGATGTCAGTTTCCATTTGTTTCGGATAAACGCTCTTTAGTATACTTGACTCGAACTGATTAAGCTGGCGATAATGGATCATGGAAGTCCCATACACCTTTTGACCAAGCCCGGTTGTTATTGAAAACGAGACGAAACTTGGTTTGGGAATGGCATTCGATGTATAATCAATGAAACAACCATCCGGAAGACAGAAATAAGATATGTTTTGGGGTAGAGCATAACAGGGTTTTTCGTAGCTAGGATATCTGAAAATAATTTTGGCGGGGTATTTCAAAGGTTTTCGAACAATTCCAGGCTTATAAATAATCATAAACTCCTGGTCAAATAACGTTTGCTTAATAGTACGTTCCACTGCGATGTAAGTGTGGGGAATCTCGCAATCTTTTGACATCGTTTGAAATTGGACATCAATCACAGCTATTTTGCTTGAAATCGTACCGCGCCGATATGCGAGATAATATGGACCACCTTCTGGCGCGTAATAGAAATCTGCGGACTTCCCTAAAGGTGTAGTATAAATAATTTTTAAATTCTCTGGATGTTCATCATTTTCACTCACTAAATCAAGCGATACAATCGGTATATCTTTGGATCGTTTAACTGCAATGGTTAGAGCTGTTTGATGAAACGTCAATAATCGCCAATTATGAGAGGGTGACTTAACATCAACGATGTGAAACCCAGGGGAGGGTGTCTCATTCTTCAGAACTTCAATATCGGTGATTGGCAATTTATTGGAAAAAATATGGTCTGTTTCTATCGGTTCACGCGACAAATCGATCCCAATGTGTATAAAGTAATCATAAAGGCCATCACCATATTTTTCACAGTTTGGAAACTCCATAATTGCGACAAAGATAATTCTCTGGCGATAATCAGCAATTATTTATGTTATTTTCGCAACAAACGCATGCTTTTTGAAATTTCATCATTTAGAACCCTTAGAAATAAAAGTTTATCGTTTAGGTTCGAACCCCAACGGCCTTGATAATCGTTCATGTTTCAATGTCTGGGAATTTTTTTCGATGTGTTTTCGTCTGCCTCTGCTATGGTTCAAAGGTGACAAGATCAAAATAAGACGCTATTTAATGCTTCTAGATTAAAGAGTACAAGTCCATTTTCACTGGTGAATCATACATAGACTGTCCTTGCGCGAGGTATATCGGTTATGCTAGAAACTATTCCCCGTCGTGTAGCTGAGGCATATGTGCTTGCATAACTTCAATTATCTTCAGGAAATCAGTTATTAAACCAGAGAGGATCATCTGGCATGATATTGCTAATGCAAAATTAAACGATCACAGTTACTGGAGTAGCTATACTGTATGATGTGATCCAGCTAAAAAAATCATTGCACCATTTTAATCATACATTTGCTCGAAAGCACGACAACTTTACACACTTTAAAAGACTAGGGGTTTTATTCTATCTTATACAAAAAAAACATGAAAATGGTCATCATAAGTTGAATTAAAAATACCGTTATGTTCGATAAAGAATAAAATATTTTGCGAATCGGACATAAAACCCGACGCTTATGTTTAAGGGAATCTTCTGGGTCTCAAGCATGTGGCGAGAGTCTGTATAGAGCCGTGAGAAATCTTTTCTCACTTAAAATTTGTTGCAGACAAGCTACATGTTATAATATGCGTTTAAACTAAGTCTGATCGTTCCTGTAGCTCAAACTGTAACATTCAACTTCTAACCATGCTCAAGTTTGATTATGAACTGAAAATAGAGCTAAATTAAATGTCCTTGCTCGCTTGAAGTTAAATCACATCGATCATTCATTGTTTATGACAAAGCCATTTGGATGACATGGGCGAAAGATTAGCTAGAATTGATAATATATTGTTCAACTTCAATATAGGAGCCAAATTTGTCATTTCACCCATTTTTAATATGAGATTTGTTTGTTTATGATTAACACAACATTCAAAATCTGGCTTATAATAAAAAGATGAATTGAGCCATCCATCAGTCACGAACAATGAGCACAAAACGTATTGAAAACAAAAAAACGAATCACCATGATTGCTGACAAAAGAAACGAGTCTTTTTGTCATTTTACTATTTAAGTCGATTTTATGTATAGCCAAAAAACATTCTTTTTATTTTTCTCATAAAAATTTGCAAAAAAATCCATTGAAAATTAATCCTAAAAATTTAACTATATACTAATGTCAATCAAGAGGAACTTTTAGAGATCAAGATCTTGCTTGACTGTCGATGATATGGTCTCCTGGCTTTCATTTCTTTGGATGTTTGAAATCGATGGAGTACTCTTGGACAATTTTTGAATACTGGAAACATTAATCGACTGGGAATGGGGAGTGGTGGAAGGAACAGGTGTTGGTAAGACAGAAGCTGATGAAAATGCTGCCATGATTTGGGCCTGCTTCAATTGATCTAATGATGGTTTTGGCTCCAAGACAGAATCCAGAGAGTTTTGAACCTTTGTAGATAGTTTCATCAGCTCCTCTAGGGATTTTCGATTTATTTCATCATCAACGATTTCTGTCCTTTGAATAGGAAGGTTGGCAATGACTTCAGAGGTGATTTTATGGGATAAATCTTTCTGGCTGCCTACTTCAACGTCTGCATTTTGGAACGAGGAGTCCATCTTGACAACTTCATCGATTACGACATTATTATGATGCATGATTTCCTCTGGTTTATAAGATTCGACAATCTTTTCAATCTCAAGATTCTGATTGTTTCGCATTTGCATAAACTCATTAATTTGTTTTAAAGAAATTGAATCCACTGATTTTTCGATATCATCTAAAATAGAAGCATGATTGGGGTATTTTGACTCTTTTAATTTGCTTAACAGCCTGAGTTTGTTTTGATATTTCAACAGATCAAAAACAATATCGGTGATATAGTCTATGCGACTTGGTTCAACATCTATAGACGTGTTGTTTGATAAATTGGACATCAAGACCTTCAAGGAATGGATCATATTCTCTGTTTCTTTGATATCCACTCCAATTTGTTGATCAAGATGAGATTGACCCCCGTCAGCCACCAACTTAGGTTCCACTGCTTCATTTGTTTGATCAACATCTTCACTAACAGCATTTGCAATAATCGTTAGTGCATCGTCCAACGCGTCATCAAATCCAACCTCTCCATCAGAAACTCTCTCATCAGAATGACAAAATGGTCCACTACCATCCGATTCAAATTGATCAGAGATACTAGTGGTTGGATCTATAGAATTTTTTTTATCTGGTTCGATGTTTGATATTGGTTCAAGTTTGAACAAGGAGAGATCGATTCTCTGAGTTTTACCAGAACTATGAGACAAGTCGATGATTTTTTCAACGTCAGTTTTGTCACCTCGAGTGGGAAACATTAATGTCTCCTTAATACAGATATCGGGGAATATTCGAAAACAACAGCCATTATGCTCGATGTCACGCCTTTTATCTATATTTTCGGGGTCCTTAACAATCGATATCAGGCTTTCCAGACTTTTCACAAATTTCTGAATAAATTTTCGATCCAAAAAAGCGGCACTTACCAGTTTTTTGCCAATTTCCGAAGCATTATCCTCATCTATACTAAACTTGAAGGTTATTTTGCTCTTATTATATGATTCAAGTCCACATTCTATTAAATTATGATTAAAAATCGAAATAACATACAATAGTATGTATTTGTCGCCATTATTGTTTGGTTTATTCAGAAAATCCGTGCAGGGCGCAATGTCCTTGGCCTCGGATTTATCAACAATATTTTTATCAGCATTATCTTGACTTTCCATTTCTTCCCTGATAGATTGTTGGTTTGTAACTGTAGTATCACGAGAAAGTGTTTTGACCTCATCATCTTTTGTAGAATCAGCACCTGTACTTTCTCCATAGATCGTCGAAACTTTAATCAGTCGTTTGGACCGAACATTCGATGAACTCAATGGGTTTTGAATGAGCTGCGCCTTATTAGTATCCTGCCTGTCCACGATCGTATCTGATTCGACAGTCGACCTCGTTTGTTCATAAAACCCCAGGCGGTTCATAAATTTCTCAAAATCTGAACAAACCCTCGCCTCTAAATTGGATGGAATTATATTGAATTCGGCCATTTCATGTATACTTGATTCGAACGTGTCGGTGTTTGGATAAAAACGAAATTCAATCGTAGAAACCTCTTTACGATCAGGATCGTTTTGGTTAACATTGATCATCAGTCTGAAAACCAGATTTTCATCCTTGACGTCGTTAATCAAGACAAAATTAAACGAAACATCTGGTGATAGACTAATACTATAAGGGTTCGGTTCTTTTTCTTGCTCTTTGAAATAATCGAGTGCCAATAACTCTCTAACTTTAAAACGTCTCTCCTTTTGATGCAAAATACATCCTTCTATTATTTTACGTATCTCTTCATTGTTAACCCTATCTAATGATTCTGGTTTCCCCCCTTGTGTGACCTTTCGATAAATTTGACCTGCGTTTGTGCATTCCATATATGGATATTCACCAGTTATCATTTCAAGCATACATAAGCCGAAAGCATATATATCTACAGCCTCATCATAACATTCCTCGTACATTTCAGGCGCCATAAATTCTGGGGTCCCAATAACTGAACGCGCAAACTCATATCTTTTACTCGTAGCCAAGCCTAGATCTCCAATTTTTATACTACCAGCAGCGCCGTTGATGAAAATGTTATCACATTTAAGATCACGATGTATTATGGGCGGGGTTCTGGAATGTAAATACAAGTTTCCAAGAAATAAAGCTATCTTACCCAACAAATAGATAGTAAAGAGTACCTTATTATTTTGAGTTCGCCATTTTTTCCGAAGATTAACGATGCCGACTTGCTTTATTTTTACCCTGAATTTTACTGATGTGCCAAATGAAATGGAATCGGTGCGATAATGGATGGAAACCCTGTATTAAATACCAACAAGGAATTTTATGGATGAGAGATTAATGAGGTGATTTATACGAAATGGAATGGAATTTCCGCAAATATGGATTGTAACCCTGTAGAATAAAAAATAGTAAATTATTCATATATACTAATTTTTATGATAAAAAAGATTAAAAAACAAAATGAAAAAAAATCGTTAATCTAAAGAAGCTATATATTGTAATATCTCTTGGACCAAATTCGACAAAATTCTTTGGTCGTATTTTTAAGTAAGACAACAAATAAATTTTAACCCATATTTAGAAAAGTTCAAATATTTTTTCAGAATTACACCATTCTTGCCAATGAATTCAAAAATAATTTGACTTAGAGTTGACATTATTGGTTTTAAAATTAAATACGTTTTTATTACTATTATCGTTTTACATCAATTATCTATATATTTCCAGCTTCGAAGACATAAAGAGCAGTCAGACAAGATTTTATTTCTCTGACAAGAATACTGTTAATATTTGATGTCATAACGAGTTATTTATCATTTTATCTGTAATGTGAGTTATCAGTTGAAAAGAAAGGTTGACGATTAAAAAGTATTAAGTGTCTGTTGTTTTGTTGAAATGTGAATATTTTTCTCATTAATATTTACAAAACGATGGAATTTTAAATGTTTTGGATGTTGCATCAGTCTTCTATGATGTCATTTTGAATGATACTATTGACGTTTATGGGGTTAATTATCTCAAATAACTGAAAGTTAGACCTCACTTAAGTTTTCTCAATGATATGTAAATTGTTAGGTCGCTCATATTTTCCTCATAATCATCAAATGTATTGCGGTGGATTATCATATTGATGATTTTGTATTTGTCGATAGACGTATAAGTGAATAAACTAACTTATCAAGCTCCAAAGAATTATCAAAAATTCGGTTATTTTCAGATTTGCCCATCGCCAAAGCTGGGAAATATTTTACAAAAAAAGTGACACATTGCACGATATAGCTACGAAAAATTATCAATTACTAAGGCAAGAGTAGCCCCAAATTGAGTTTTCGATTATTGTTAAGTTTCATCAATAGACCAACATTCGACACATCTAATGAGGTGAGAAATGTTTGAAGATTGAATATTTAGGAGTCGAAAAAAGGTTTAGTGCAGGGGTGCCAGTGTGGCGATTATGTGTGAACAAATAAGCCATGAGACAAATTCAATGACACAAACGATAGTCACGAAAGAAACCACATCATGTTTGAAGCAAATAAATGGGCGTGTTGTTTATAATCCACATAAAAGAGTGTTATAACAACTTTTGTATACATCTACTTTGAACATAATCGATTCATTTTTTTGATAATTTATCGATGCGAATCATTACTTCACAAAACACGAAAGATTATTAGGCATGGAGGGCGTGTCTTGTATAGGCTTTATTTAATTGTTACCAAACCTGAATTTCATATCCTCCATGATATTATCATTTTTGGCACCAAACTCTGAAAATCCGTCAATATTCTGCGAGAATACACGATAATTCATCTTATCTTTTTTAATGCTTAATGGATTACAGAAAACAATCAGCCGAGCATCAAAAATGTTGGTATTAATTTCAAAATCCTAAATATATTGATCTTACATTTTCAACTTGTCTAATTGTAGGTATGAAGAATCTTATGGCCGATTCAACTCGCTTTTTTGAGTCTTATATTGACACTTCAAAGACTCATTTATTGGATGTGCTGGATATTCTCAAAAAACGAGCTGAACTTGAAATTGAATATCAACGATCTCTTAAAAAATTGATGGACAGGCTGAGTGACAAGAACTTGCAGATTTTAGCCACCCTAAGAGCTCCTGAGTAATTGGTAATGACATTAGCGACGAGTCGGGCACTGAGTATAGCCCTTATCAATTGGGACTTCTTGTTGAAAAATTTTTCGAAATTTCAGAAAGAAACTCACGTCTTATCGTCGATGAAGCCACTCCAGTTCTTTGCCACGCTCTTGAGAGTTCATTGGATTTGTTGAACAGCAAATCGACTTTAGTTTTTGAATTTTTAATTTTTAGACCAGGGAAGTGTTCAGCATATTTTCTGAACACATGCATACTTTCGTCGCTACTAATGCTGCTGATCGAGAAAAATACCTCGGTTCCTTTCTAAGGGAGGTCAAATCACGAAAAAATTATGATTCCAAACTCAAAAAAACAAAGAAACAAGCTGAAGACAGGATTAGAAAGGTAATCACACTAGCAGTAAAACAATAATTCGTTAAATCATCCTGGATTTTCTGTTGGTAGACTCGGATTGACTCAGAAATTTTCCAAAATTACGTTCAGATTTGGACAGCTAAAAGCATTTCTTTTCGACATAAAAATATGTTGGTATGATTAGTTAAATTCAAGTTACAACTTGTACGGTTTATCGGTGTCATCTTAACTCTGACACTCGTTCAGGTTTGGTCTGTACACGATGTCATCTTTACTAAACCTCTTCTTAAAACCTGTCTATTTTCTGAGCTATCTGTCACATCGAATTTTATTTCTAGTATAACTTGCTGTATGTTGTGTGAACGTTTATCATCATTAATGTATAACATTCCCCTAAAATTAGGAATACTCGTTCAAATGACACATACAGTGTCTCAAATTCGTCTAACATATACAGATATCATCTTAAACGGAATAAATACGCACAGGACACTTGTTTATAATCATATATATTTATACCTTTTTCACTTAGCTCTCTTATCGAGAAGTAGCTCTGTGAAAATTGCTGTTGTTGAATCGTTACATAGGATTGTGAATAAAAATTTGAGGAAATCCTTCAAATAAATTTCGAATCTAAACAGAGATGTTTAGTTCGTAAGTTTTAGTTCTCTTCGTATTACTAGAAGGGAAGATAAATTCTCTTTTGCCTAAAATTTATACACCCTTTAATTATTTTAATTGTTAGGGTATTAAACACGGTTATAATATATTGGAATATCGAGGCTATGTAATATTTTTTGGGCATAATTATTATATTTTAAAGTCTCTGAGAGTTAAAATTACCATCTTATTTTTGAGTGGTCTAACAATTCTCACTTACTGTCTCTAAAATAATTAGGTGTCCATGTTTTTTTAATTTCTGTGTATTTTTTGCTCTCAAATAAAATACTTTAACAACTAGAAGTATGTCTCCTGGCCAGCTCAGTTAGATTAGATAAGAAACGATTAAAATAAGTGAATTCGAACAGCCAGTAATTAACTTGCATATATGAATAAGATAATAGGCTTTTGTAAATTTGTGAAAATATTCTAATCATGGTCGATTATTACAATTATATCTAAACTTCGATATTTTGGAACAAGTATGATTAAATATCAACTTGATCAAAAGCATATGACATCGCGCTCTCTCTATGGGTATAGTGCATATCTGATCAATCATCACAAACTCTAAGTGACATAAGCTATAATTTTTTCTATCTCATTATGTAATAGAAATTAAGATAAAATAAAGGCATTAAATTTCATTCCGAAATACCACAGCGTTTAAAAGCTAAGTGTGAAAACTATTGGCCAGTTAAAAGTTGAAAAATGTCTCGGTTTAACCTTTATAAGATAAGGATCAAACAATAACCCACAGCATTAGTCCATTTTATTAACTTACCACCATTCTACGAAAATCAAATCAATAACAAAATGATATTCTCTTTAAAAATAAGCCAAAGATGTTCTCAAAAACTTATCTTTGAATATAAGAATGAACCACGATTGATGAAATTTTTAATTCTATAAATAGCATTGTTCTGTCCCCAGAAAACTGCCCTATAACTATAATTGATAAACTTACATTAAAATATTATGAAAAAATAAAGGTGTGAGTACTCGGATAACATCTTCGGCTTTGTCAAATTAAAAGATTTAGGACTGAACTATGATTTAAACTGGAAAAATACACCGAATCAATGATCCTCTATTTTTATGAATTACTCCACTTTCTAATTCGTAATGTTACATTATTTTTAAACAAGTCAATGTCCACTCTTGCAACATTGCAATAATATTGGCACTAGTTTTATTCAAAAATAATTTTAACCATTACACGACGGCGATGAGTTTTTAACGCGTATAAATATATTTTTTTGCGACAGTAGCAAATGATCTGTCGATCCCATCAACCGGAAAATTTAGTAAAATGTACTCTTAAATATTTTCCTTGAAGTTTATAAATTCGGTAGTTGTCTCATACCGTAATGTAACTTGAATGATTTTTCATCATAATTGAAAGCTGTATACACAAACGGGCTGATGAATCCTCTGACACAATCCCAAGCATCAACACGTCATAAAATAAAGTGATAATTTCCTTTTGAAACTCTTTCTTTTCATCTGTCAAAGATGACTGATTTAATAATCCCTATTATTGGGCGCGTTTAAACATTTTAGTTTATTACCAGGACATATTTTTGATGAAAGTCCTGAAATCTAAAGTTATAAATTATCCGAACGTAAACTTCAAACCATATGTAATTTACATCGCGTCTATCTTGACCAAGTATTATTACACAGACTGCTCTCATATGTACCAGAAAACTTGAGAATGTTAGGATATATTTTTGACTTTTACGAAATTTTTAAAACCTAGACCAAATAAATACAAGTGATTCCATAACCTTAAAGTAGGTATCCATTCAAATACCTGTTTTTGTTTTATCATCCAGTGTATGATCTCTAAAGTTAGTTTTCAACCATGTTACTTATTAATACAGAGTTTGTCAGTCAATTTGCCGGTCAGCATCGAGGCGGCTGAAAATTCACAGTAATTTATTGATTTTTTAAACAACGTTAAAAAAAAGCCAAATAACAAAATTAAAGTAACTACCGTACTTTCCGGTGTATGAGCCGAGGCTTTTTTCCCAATATTTAAACCCTGCAGCTTATACAACGACGCGGCTGATATATGAATTTGTACCGTTTACCATATTTTCTTGACTTTAAGCATTGGGTTTTTTCCAAAGATTTGAACTCTGCGGCTTATATGAGGATGAGCTCTATACATCGGAAAATACGGTAGATTTTAATCGATAGTCCTTTTATTATATTCAGGTAAATAGGGTTCCGTGTGGAGATGAGGGTCAATAGAATCGGATTAGGTTACCTTATTTTGCATTGAAAACTACACAATTAATGTTAAATGGATTTTTAGCATCTAGCTAATTGATAATGCCTCTTGGTATTATCTTCATTCACGCACGTCTTAAAGAACTGTTCAGTTATTTATATAATTTGATAAATTTTTGGGTGTCACTTACATAAGCCTTAGACCTCCTTCTTGATGTTTTTCCCTTTTAAAGAACTCTTTCCTCTATACATGAATGAAGATGGCATAAAGATGCAATAACAATTTATTTTTATATTATTGAAGTTAATTTATAAAATTTTATAAAATCAATTATCATTGCAATTGTGTATTTTTAAATCCAAGAGCCGGTAACCTCATCTGATTGTGTGGACTTTTATCTCTACACCGAAGCCTATTTACCTGAATATCATTAAAGGACTATCGATTAAAACCTAGCTATTTTAATATTTTTGTTTGGCACTTTTAAAGTTTTTATAAAAAAATCAATAAATTAATTTGAATTTTCAGCCGTAGGGTGTAAAGTGAATTTTTATTTGCAATGCTAGGAAAATTGACTGACTTACGAGGTATTTTAAAGAAGTTAAACTGGTATTCTTTTTCAATAACTAACTCAACCCTTGAATTCATTTTCAGTTTTATTGGTTATTTTAACAAACCCCAAATATCATTGTTGAACTTTCGATTGTGAAAATGAATGCTGGATTTGGTGTATGTTGAATGTGATAAAATATTTTTATACAGAGTGGCATTCAAAAATACACTCTTTTTCGAATAGAATACAATTATCAATAGGAATGTCGTATTTAATCCCCCGGATAAATTCATCGCTGGTAAAGCGAGGATATTACTGATAAAAAGTTGACTATGTGCAAATTAACTTTTTGTTGATATCCACTGGTCGATTTTTTATGTAGGATGGTAAATCTCTGTATTTTTATTAGCCCTCAGAAAAATAAAATACATATCCAAACCAGATCATCCCATCTTTACATCTACTACACGAAATTGATTTAATGGAGAGACCAACACTCTAAAAAGTTTAATTTTGAAAGGTTTTGCAGTCAAAGCTTGTCTAGCTATAGGAAGGATTTCCTTTTTAATAGACGTAGGAGAGGATACGCCAAAATGCATCAAAATGTCGCTTTGTTATATATTATTATAAAAGTTTATATTTCTTTGAGCTGTTTGAATTAAGATTTTTTATTTGAAGACCAATTACCTTACGAAGGTAGAATGAACCGCCTAAAAAGCGCCCAATGCCTAAAATTCATCACGTGCGTTAAGCTTAAAATACTTAAATATTGGATGAATTTCAATTTTAAGTCATTTTCATGTAAAACTTTTCTGTTTTTAGCTTTAACTATGAAAAATCAGTGTATCCAATAACCCCATACCCCCTTCAGAATCATTCTTCTCAGATTTTGATATTTAAGTTTTTATTTGTTTTAAAAAGATTTTTTTTGTGTTGATGTCTTATGCTTACAACTTTATTTTATATAATGTTTTTTTCACTCCAATGAGCCTTGTTTCTTATTTTTTATTCACTAAGAAGATAAGAGCGATTTTAATCCTCCTTGATAAAAATACAACACGGTCATCTCCAGAATTGTTAATATTGTTTGTCATTTTAAAAATTTTACCCTCTAGTTAGAACAAAATTAAAATAGAATTCATACTTTTCAAATAATATATTATCATATTCATTTTAAAAATTGGAGTGCTTATGTGCAGATTTTAGGCGTTAGGCGTTTCATTCCTACTACCCTCCATCCATTTAATACATTCGCGGCGAGTGGCCTCTGACTTTTTTCGCCTTCAAAACTATTCTCTAACATTCCTCCCCTTTTGACCAGGCTCGGCACATACTTTTTAACAACCCGTTTGTTTTCCTCCGAGATTTTTATCGTTCGTTTTCAGTTTTAGTGTCGAGAATATGTATCTATTCTTTTATCTGGTTTTGACTCAATATTCTCCCTTAATATTTTTAAACGGTTGTTATGTATATTTTTTGTCTCTTCGGATAATGTGTTTCGTATTTGGAAGTTAGGTGGGGACATATTGGTTATCACATGTGGTCCATCATAGAGCTTGTCAAATCCACTTTTCACTGGTCTTTTCGAAGTACCAGCTGACCCGTTTTAAATTCATCAGCGGTTGTATTCTTGTCATAGATTTCTTTTGATTTTTCTGAATGTATCGCTAGGCTGGCTTTTGCTTTATCCTGGCTATCGGGAATGTTTCGAGGGGGGGGGGGG
>JWZT01000743.1:27014-38449 GCA_000827895.1 Thelohanellus kitauei
TAGAGCTTCTTCATGTGTTGAAAATATGATTGAACAAAAATGATAAATTATTTCAGCAAAGTAAAAATTGATTGAACATTTGGAATAAGTTGACAGACAGTTATAAATGAGGTTATAAAAATTTATAAATTCTAGAGATAAGATTTTCATGTTGTAATTATACTGAGTTACCACTTATGCACTTTGCATTCAAATAAGCTTTTCAAAAAATTAAGATAATATATAGAATGTAATTTATTCTGAAACGTATTAGATCATAGGTATTTTAAGAAGAATTGAATCTGATTTTCTGTAAATTTTATGTAGTATTATCAAGTTTTCTAATCAAATTTACATATTTTAAGTACAGTATACTGTTACATTGATCACAAACAGTATTGCTTTATGTTAAAACCTTTGAACCTATTTTAACTTGAAATTAATACCATTATAGAAGTCATTACTCCAACACATAAACATATATAATCGTTATCAAATTCACTGATTGGAAAAACTGATTCATCATCATAATTACACATGGGTTCATAAATTATAGTTATATTTTGCGAAAGGACCATAAAACGTCAAGATATTTAAATAAGAATTAGCTTTTTTTAAGAGACTGTATGCAAAAATCGTCTAAGTCTTTTGTCTTAATTGTAAATACACATAATATTCATTGATACGATCATAGAGGGATAATTATTCTACTTTAGTGTATTTTATCGATTCAATCTAGGTGGTGATTTATATATACGAATTAATGATTTTTCCATTTAAGGAATTCAAATATGCTAATAGTTGTTTAGTTTAACTTTATTCGATATATTATACACAATTGTTTAATATATTGATAATTATTTATTAAAGTTCCATTTATGTATGTGTTTTAAAATCTACGATAGCAAATTCTTTATTTTAATATCACGAATTTTATAAATACCAGTTATTATAAATGAAATAATATTCTATAATGAAAATATAAAAAATCATATCTGTTTTATTTTGATCAGTTTATATAAAGATAATTTAGCACAGTCAATAAAATCAATAATATAAGTTATGATAGCTACATAGATCGATTCTAGAGCTGTAAATGATTCTCATCAATACGGAATGAAATAAAATAAGAAATAATAAGTTAATTTTTAAGCATACATGGTTTTCATCAGAAATCGCGCATGATTCATTATCTATTATGCATATTCCAAGTGCAATCGCACATGCGAATTTTAAAATTTTAAAAGTTGCATTGCAATAATATATTATAAAATTTTATTATATAATCAATTCTTTTTTTTTAGGCATGAGTCAATTTAACTCCATATATGATCGAATTATACCTTGAAATCCTCTGACCGTCAAAAATTGAATGCATTCTTAATTAAAAAGATGAGTTCATCTGAATTTTAGGTTCAATTCTCCTAACAATACATTTCATTTTAATTAAAGCTTCTTATTAAGGAATTTAAAATAGCGAATATGGAGACAACTACAGTATTTCCCAATTAAATGATGTACATAAACTTCTTATTTCTGAGCATGCGAGGAAACAAACGTTATACACAATCAATACGGCATTCTTTTTTTTTTTTGATATAATTTTTCTAAGTATGTTTCCAAAAAAAACCTACTATGCGATTCTCTGTTGTGTTGACTCTAGATATCTCTGAATAGATGACACGTGTTAGAAATACTAAATGAAACACGAAATATTTTAGATTTAATTTATGAGATGCTCTTAGCTGACGTTATAGACTAAAGGGAATGGCCATATAAGCATCTCATGCTGATATTGTATATGTTTTCGTCAAGCAAAAATATGTTTTGCTGGTTGCAGAGATCTATCTTAACATATTAAATCTATAATGATTACGTAGCACAAAATATCATTTGGTTTCCCCTTTCTGGAACAAAATGCACTTTTTAAAACCATGTTAAGATGAACCATTAGCTTTTAAAATCGTGGTTATACAAACACACACCTTAAATGATTCCAATAGTTTATTCTTTAAGTCCCTGAGATTAATTGTACAATCATTATCTATTTCATTAAAAGTACAATTTTTGTGATATTCGCTAAGATTACAGGGTATTATTTCTTATCGTTCATACTTTATTATTATAGGGCTCAATGGCTTTAGATACTTGATGTGTTGAACAGTTCAAAATTTAAAATATATTCTTTTTTGAAGGGCAATGATTAAAAAGTTTGATGATTAAAATACGAATTTCGTCCCTCAAAGGAATATTCATAGGATTTTTTGAATTTTGCGAGAAAGCAAATGATTCACGTTCGATTTATGAGGAAAACACTGTATAATGATTTAAATCTGTTTATTAAGCATGAAGACTTCCTCCGACCTCAAACTTAATTCATTATGATATCTATAAAATAATTAATAAATTAAAGACATTTAATTAAATTCAATTGTATATTTAGTAAGATGAAGATTATAAAATTAAAAATTGTCGATAGTTTTCTGTATAGAATATTTATGTAAATACTGAAGATTTTCTTCCAGCCATATATGGAAAATTGAATATTATTAGTGATCTATATAAGACGAGATAAATCTTCGAAAGCTAGTTGATGGTAAAATTGATTACTTTTGATGATTTTTATATGTAAATTAATTGAAACCAATTTGATTTCTGCCTTTTCAAAAGTCAAATATATTATAAAGAGTTATGGCTGATACAATCAATCAACTGACACTTGAATTAGCGAATTATTTACTTAAACAGAATGAAGGATTAAATACAGTTTCAGTCAGTGGATATCTGGCATATTTTACATTGTTACTTGTAAATTTTGGTCTACAAGGTCAAGCAAAATATGATTTATCTGCTTTTTTGGATTGCAATTATTCATTCATAGAAATTTCAGAATTTTTCAACTTTTTGGAATATGAATGCATTCACTCGTTTACAATTGATGAATTTTTGAAGATTGGAGGAGTTAAATCAGCTATTTTTCATTCTTCGCTATCAGTTGATAATTTTAAACAAATCGCTAAATACGTGTATAATTTTGAACTTGAATATATTGATTCTATAAACAAGGAATATCAGGCTAATACAATCAATCAATGGACGCAACTCCTCCATCATGTTCCTTTCCATTATATTGTACCGGAATCTTTTTACAGAGAAGTAAAATTATTGATTATTAACGAATATTTGATCAGTTTTAAATGGATGGCCCCAACTAGTAGACGATATACACACAGTGAAACATTTACTGATTATTATTCAAGAAAAATTACAGTAAAAATGATGAGAATGATTGATCATTTTAGATGCTATACTGACGTTGACATTAAGGCAGATATAGTTTTTGTTAATTTGGAAACAAATGGTACCTATGCCGTAGTCGTTTATCCATATGCTACAAGTAATGTAAGTGATGTTCTGAAGAATATGAATGTAATTGATATTTGTAAAATTTAGAATAGAAAGTTTAAATATTGGTTTGATCAATCAGTACCCAAAAAAATTGCACTGTATTTACCGAGATTTGGAATGATTAACAAAATCCATTTAAGACCATTTTTGGAATATTATTTGCAGGGTGCTCTTTTCAGTGATCATGGAGCAGATTTCACCAAAGTAATCATTGGTGGTGGATATATTAATGACTATATCCAGGTATATGGTATTAAGGTTGATGAAACTGGATCGAATGTACCACCTCTACATTACGAACCTGTATCACGTCGTATGTCTTCAACATCCCAGCCTTTTCTTGTATCAAGACCATTTATATTTTATCTGTACAACAGCAATAACAATCTTGTGCTACATTTTGCAATTGTAACAGATCCATTTTATTAGATAAATTATGCACATTTAAGAAATAATATTACTATATTTTCTTTTCTTTTTTTGAGTCGTTTTATTACATACCATTCAAGGATTTTAACAGTGATCATTTTTTTTTTAACAATTTTAATATATTTCATGAAGACAATTTGTTGTCAGAATTTTTCAAAATGTCATTAAATATATCAGATATATTTTTTAAACATTTTAAAATTTCTTAACACTCGATTCATTGGCTAGCCGATAAGATAGAAAAATTGACCAATAATGCATATATAATCGTTCCATGATTCTATCTAGCTTTTTTTCATTAATAAATATCTATGACTTAATAATTTTTTGTAAAGATTTACCAAAAAATTTTCAAAAGCAAATTTTCAAAATATGCATGATAAATGATGTGATTTCAAGTAACAAAAAGTAATGTACGTTTTACAATTTTTTACGAATATTTTTGAGGCTCATTGGCTATACTAATGACTTTTTGAAAACAAATTAAACATTTTAATTTGTTTCGAATCTATAAAATCAGTAAATTCATATTATTATTTCAATAAAAATATGATTTATATTATTTTTAATGCCATAATTTCTTCATGAATAAAAGCTTGATCTTGAACAAGTTGGAAGCTATTGTGTATTTTATAACACCTTTAAATGCACAATTCTAAATATATTTTTTTCATGATTCAACTATCAGTAAGAGAAAGTATATAATCAGATTATTTCATTCATGAAGTATATTTCTATACCAAAAATGCATGGGTTTTAATATTAAAAGAACATAAATATCAATTTTTAGGTTATATGGACAAAAAATTTTAATATTAGTAATGTTCTACTCCCACTGTTTTTAAAGAGAAACAGGCATTCGGAAACGTATGAATGGCTTAAACAAAAGTAGAAATATTTAATACCGTTTTGAAACTATCTATTATCAAAAAGGCAAACACCAAATATTAATATTTCTTTTAGCAGCAACTTGAACTTGGGAGTATCTACAAATATAATTTGATAATATTAGGGCTGGTATAACTCATATTTTTTACCATATGTGTCCAAATATTAAACTGCCAGGCGAATTTCGTAAATATGTTTCTTCACTGGCACCAGACCATTACGCGTGATTGAATTATATTCAACTTTAACTAATGATATTACAAAATATAAAGTTTCTCTCTAATCAAGCGGAATTTTCGCTGAAAAGCCGGTTAAATATTTTTTGATGACTTTTTTTTATATTGTGTTAATATTTGTCGCAACTCGCCTCACGGTAGACCAGAAATATTCGTACGTGAACTATACACACATATTTTATTATTTGGGTTCATTATATACAAGAATGCTCAAAAGGGTACTTTTTTCCAAATTCGGCCAACATCTTGCATGCCATATCATTGATACGCCATTATGTTTTGCGTCTAAGTTCAATAAAATTTTGAAATTGTAGTGTTTTGATATATTTACTTCAATTGAGGTATGCATCAAATATTAATCACCACTAATTGGCAGATATCAGGAACAAACTCTTTTTTGCATGAAA
This sequence comes from Thelohanellus kitauei, assembly GCA_000827895.1. Lineage (NCBI taxonomy): Eukaryota > Metazoa > Cnidaria > Myxozoa > Bivalvulida > Myxobolidae > Thelohanellus > Thelohanellus kitauei. The sequence continues at coordinate 32,362 of JWZT01000743.1, forward strand.
ATTGATCACGGATAAAATTAAATGGATCATTTTTACCTCTTAAGATATCGAAGCGTCGGTTAAATTCATTCATCAGTGTTTCGCAATGGCAATAGTAGAATTTAAAGAGGAATTCCAATTCTTGATTTATAGATAAAACAAACTGGAAAATTATAAAGATTTCCCGCATGCAAATTGAGAACCTAGTAGACTTAAGAATGAATTAATGCATCTCCTGATACCGATTCTTTAATGGAATGGTCTACCCTTATAGATACTGGTTGGATGTATTCAAATTATCTATCCTACTGACAAAAAACACTCTATATCACTCATTGTCTGATAAAACAGTGGTGTTTTGAAATTTTGAATGATAGAATTGGCCAATCTAATCTTTCAAAAATACTTATCATTTCAACAAGAATCTACCACTGAGCCAATGGATATCCGTATTAATTAAATATCGCGATATTCTATTTTAATATCTTTAAAACATGATTCGAACACTCTATGATTAAGTCCTCTGGAACAAAAGAAATTCACCGATTTCAAAACAAATTTCATCGAGTATCGGATTTCAAAGCTCGAGCCATGAGAGATTCTACTGAATCATACAGTGGTAAATACTGATACATTCTGTTGCACTTCCGATTTCATGCAAATAGGAGATAAAATATTCAATAATCCATGATTTTATACAACCATTGCGCGTGACATATCCGCAGTAATGCTTGAAATCTTTAATCATTCGATTTTAAAGTTTAACAAAGCAAGATAACCCTTCGAAATATATCTTGAATTCCAGTTCAATCGTGCAATGATGCCATGTAAGTTAGTTCTTGGTTGATATCGAATATTTCATAAACTGCACGAACAAAGGCCAATAGTTGAGCTATGTTAATGTTGCCTTTGCTCTCGTCAACGGCAAGTGAAGAATACTTAAGAATAATAAATTTATCTGACATATGTTCCAATACGTGAATTAATAGGACTTAGACCCTTCCCTGAATAGTAGATCCTGAGAGTGGAATTTGGTACAAACCGGTCAGCCTTTTCGAGATATGACTCTATACAAAGAGCTTGTATGCATTCCTTGATGAAATCCACATACTAATTGGACGCGAGCATGTTTCAATTATATATTCAACTCTACAGCTTTCTCAAGAAAATACTTTGTTTTCGTCACGTTGACATTAGAAAAAATGCTCCTTGGTTTGTACCGACTCTTACAAATGGGTATTTTATCATTTATTTTACAGACTTTCAGGTCTTTAATTGTTTCAAAATGCTAAGTTTAGTAATACGGCCTGATGTATAATGCTTTGTGCAATTTGATGGAAAGTGAAAAAATTAAGAATATGGCTGAATAAGTGAAATGGAGCATTAATATTTATTAGTCCAGTCATACTTAAATTGATTGTTCATTTCGATGATTTTACGCTTTTTACAGTCAGATAAAGATATTAATACAAGGTAAATAGTAACAGATCAATCTACTATGCTTGCAATTACGATCTTGCACAATAAACCAATTCAAATATCTTCGCTACCTGCACAAAATCTCTTAGATAGCCCAAAGTGGCTCACCGGCCCAGTATGTCACTACTTTTTATAACATCATTAGAGTAATATTCCGTGCAGATAAAACACATTGTCTTAATATTTTCTATTCATTTTTTACAGCAATTCCTTTATATTGATTAAATTATCCCATTCTGTCGCATACTCAATTAATTAACTTCTAGATCGTATTTAGATAATTATTCAGTATATCTAGTAAACCTATTAATAATCGCCATGACTGCTGATAATACTAAGCTTAAATCATTCTCAGTATTCTGAAATGATTCTTCTAAGATAGAAAAACCTTAAAAATTTATGGTGTATTCTCATGTGATAAAAATGATTGATAAATATTACCTCTTAAATGCACCATTTATCTCTCAATAATGAAAATGTGAAATTCAAAATAATATTTTGTTGATGATCCTTCGGCTTATATTGATACAAAAATAATCATTAAATATATGTAAGAGATATCTATATTCTTCTAAAAATATCCATTTTGAATGTAAAATAACTATTCTTTTCATTAGATGATAACAATGCCTCTACTATACCCACATGTTTAATATCTTACTTACTCGCATCTCTTCATTATATGTCTAATATATTCATGACCAATATTATTCGAAAACACGTAATTAATTCAGAATTTACTCCGATGTTACATAACAATTTTGATCGTGAAATATAAGACACGGCGATTCATGTTAAAATTATTTATTTCATCTCAGGGAATTTAATATAACCACAGTATATCTGGTTGATCCAAAGAATTATATTTCGTCACACCGGATTTTGTGTTCATGAATAAACAGTTTATACAGAGCTTCCTTATAAGTATAAATTTTATCCAACATGAATCAAAAATTATTTCAGCAAAGTAAAAATTGATTAGACATTCTAAAAAAAGTAGTAAGTCATCGTTGTAAATGAAGATTTATAAAAATTGACAGATTCAAAATATAAGATTTTAATATTTAAATGATACTAATTGAGTTAGCATTTGTTAACATGGCGTTCAAATGGGCTGTTCACAAAAATTTTGATAATATATTGAATGTCTATATTCTTAAAACACATTTGATAATACGTATTGTACTCGAAGGATTTAATGTGATTTTACGTATATTTTAGGTGAAATTATCCTCGTTTATCGTCAAATTTACAAATATTTTTCAATAATATGCTGTTACGTTGATCATAAACGGTTTCGCATAATGTGCAAATCTTTTAACTAATTTTTTTGAGAATAATTTCCCTCTAGAGGTCATTCTCGTAAAATTACACATTATTTTCATATTCAAACTTATTCAATTAAAAAAAAAATTAATAAGAAAAATCACGCATGCGTTCACAAATTATAGATTTTTATAGCGAGAGACCTATTAAAGTATAAAGTGTTAAGATAAAAAAGGCATTTTAACAAGAAACTGTACCCATATATATTCATTATCGTTTATCTTAGTTGTAAATACTTATAGAAGTCATTTACATGATATCACACAATTCGTCATCATCATATGGAGTATTTTCACGATTCAATCTTGGTGGTAACGTATATATATATTAACATATGTTGCATTATCAGCATTTTAAGTTGCGCATGTAGCAGTGGTTTTAAATTTAGGCGATATATATCTTCCGAATTTTTTAATTTATTCGAATTCGTTTACACCAATCTTCTCTTAAATTATTTGTCTAAAAACTACAGTCGAAATTTATTTATTTAAATGTCTCCAATTTAATAAATTATATACTTTTTCTAAATAAAATTAAATCATTTAATGAAAATTAATATTTACAATCGGAATGGTAGAATTTTGATAGGTTATTGGATTATTGAAAAGAATCAAAAGAATCAATATTATTAAAGATGAAGGCAATCAAGATCAGCCATACAGCTCTCAACGGTTATAAAAAATTATGAACGAAGTAAAATATATATAAAGTAAATAGATAAGCCTGATTTTATGTACTGTTTTTAGTGAAAATAACGATTCTAGTAAATTGCTAACGTAATTCATATTTAATTAAAAAGAGTAATATACATATTAAAGACATTTAATTAAATCCAGTTAGATATTTAATAAGATGACAATTATGAATAAATAATAGTCGATTATTTTCGGTATAAAACTTTAATGTAAAATGTGGAGATTTTCCTCTGATGAGATATGTAAGAATTAATGATATTTATGATTAATATAGGACGAGACATATCTTCCAAAGTAGGGTTGATGTGACAATTGATTACTTGAGATGATTTGAATATATAAATAAATTGAAATCAAATCGATTTACTCCTTTTAAATTACAAACCATATTATCAACAGTAATGGTTGATACTATCAATGACCTAACACTTAAATTAGCGAATTATTTACTTGAAGAGAATAAAGGATTAAACACAGTTTCAGTCAGTGGATATCTGGCGTATTTTACATTGTTACTTGTGAATGTCGGGCTGCAAGGTCAAGCAAAATATGATTTATCTGCTTATTTGAATTGCAATTATTCATACATAGATTTTTCATACCTTTACGACTTTTTGGAATATGAATGCATCCACTCGTTTACAATGGATGAATTTATTATGATTGGAAGCGTGAAATCGGCTATTTTTCATTCTGCGCCACCAGTTGAAAATTTTATACAAATGGCAAACTACGTGTATAATTTTGAACTTGTAGATATTGATCCTATATACCACGAGGGTCAATCTAATACAATCAACCAATGGTCCCTACTTCTTAAACATGTTCCTTTAGAATATATTATACCCGATACTTTTTATAGAGAATTAAAATTATTGATTATTAACGAATACTTTATTGGTTTTAAATGGTTGACTCCAATTAATAAACGATACACATACAGCGAAACATTTACTAATTATTATTCACGAAAGATTACAGTAAGAATGATGCGCATGGTTAATTATTTCAGATGCTACAGTGACGATGAATTTAAAGCAGATATAGTTTTTGTTAATTTGGAAACAAATGGTACCTATGCCGTAGTCGTTTATCCATATGTTAATAGTAGTGTAAAGGATGTTCTTAAAAATATAAATGTGATTATGATTTATTAAATTTAGCATCAAAAATTTAAATCATGGTACGATAAGTCAGTACCTCAAAGATTGGCACTGTATTTACCGAGATTCGGAATGATTATCAAAATCCATTTAAGACCATTTTTGGAATATTATATGCAGGGTGCTCTTTTCAATAATCAAGGAGCAGATTTCACTAAATTAATCATTGATGGTGGATATATTAATGACTATATCCAGGTATATGCTATTAAGGTCGATGAAGCTGGATCGAATGTAGGATACCCACAATTCTTACCTGCATCACGTCGTATTTCTACAAAAGCTATGCCTTTAATTATATCAAGACCATTTATATTTTATTTGTACAACAAAAGAAATAATCTAGTTCTACATTTTTCTGTTATAACAGATCCATTTTATTAGATATATTATGCATATTTTAGCCATTGTTTAATTATTTATAGTTATCATTTTTGAATACCTCTTATTACGTTTAATTCAAGGATTAAAAAATTGATCATCCTTAGTTTTTAAGCATTTTTTTCAAATATTTCATACAAAAAATTTCATGAATCTATTTAAAATAAATTTACATTTATTGACACAAGATTCAGGGGTGTGCCGACAACGATTAAAAAATTTACGAATTTAGTATATATCATCGTTTCCATTTTTCTACCTAGCCTTTATATTAATTTATGAAAATAGTCATGAAGGTTATTTCATAAGCTAATTAAGTAATAAAATATATATTTGGAATTCTCCATGAACTAAAACGTGACTTTGAACAAGTTGTAAAACAATTTGCATTTTCTAAAAATCAAAATGCATCAGTCGAAATAGTCATCGTTGAAGTGAAGTAACGTTCAGTATGAGAAATCAAATCATTATTTGTTATTCATGATGTCGATTTGTTAAATTTTTTAACCTAAATATGCATCAGTTTTCACCTTAACAAATGTATTTATTTCTCGATTTCACTGAACATTTTCGACTTTAACTTAAAAATATTTTTAAACAAGCCTGATAAACCATTTGTATATTAATATTGTTTAGCCTAAAACAATTGGAAAAACACGAAAAAATGTTTGTGAAACTATAAAAATGGCTTGAGTGGATGTAAAACATCACATATCGTTGAAAAATAATAAATTATCCTATATGATAAACACCAAATAGTTGTATTTTGTTTAGTAGTAGTTTGACGTAGTACGCATATCAAAATATAATTTATTAATTTTATGAGTGATGTATCTCTTATATTTTTTACAAATTAAATACACGAAATTCTATATATGCAATTAAAAAACATTTATCCCGATTAATAATGTTATGAATACATCAGTAAATCAATAACTAACTATAACAACCTTTCATATTTGGCGAAAATTTTTGATCAATATAAAAATTTCGTTATATATTTAGTTAATATATTGGTACCTATAATAGTTTAAAAGTAGATTAAAGATATTACCTATTCAACTT
>JWZT01000743.1:52472-64999 GCA_000827895.1 Thelohanellus kitauei
AATCGAAGCGGAATTCCCTCAACTCTGTCGATATCCCTAAATACATCTGCAAAGCTTACAGAATTTTCTAAAATGTTTAGATTTTAAGATAATTATTCTATTTGTTCGTTGAAGTTTTCAACTGTACACGTAACGTTGTGGGCCTCAGAAATATTAAAAGTTACGAGTCAGTCATTTCGTGAGTCGTGCATAGATGAGATAGGTATTAAACTTAACTACCTTAGGCAATGATTTATTCAGACCTCAACGTTGAGTCCTAGGCATGTATGATGTTAGGTCGACAGATATGTTGTAGATAAAACTTTGATTGGTATTGTTATCTGCGTTCTGAATCAAAGGCAGCTACTTTCATTATTAATAATGATATATGTATAATAGTAATTACTTTAGACATGTTTTGGCACGTTCATTAATTCATACAGATAGATTTGCCTCTAACAGACTTTGTATATTTTTTGATAAATTATGTTTATCAACATTACAAGTCGATCCCCTGTAAATTCCCGAAACTGTCAACCACAGATTGATTTTAGAGTAATTATTTGTAATAAAATACCAGGACTCAGCAACAGGTATCTTTATAATTAATGTGAAGACTATGTGGGAGTTAGACAACAAATACTTTCAAAGCAGTGGCCTAACTAGGATAGGTTTACTGTAATCAAAAATGGCTATACCTTGTTTTAATAATTAATATATAATAAAATGTTGCAGAAGCGTTTTATATATAAGGGCTAGAAGATACATTGGAGAACATACTTTCTCAAAGTGCGAAATACTTGGCATGTGAATAAGAAATATTGATTAAATATAATTTTTTGAATTATTTAATTAATAATTTCCAACATTAGTAAACTAATAAAAAGCTGTGGGACCTAGCTATGATATTATTATTAGAAGAATCAGAAATATAAACTTAGATATTATCTTAGGGATACCATTTTCATTGAAATCAATTAAATTATTATTAAAATGAAGATTCTCATACATTGAGGTTTATTTTCGGCAAAATATTACAAAGTTTTGAGATATACAGATCTGGATGATATTAATAACGAAAAAAAATTGTGATTTTTGACCGCCTTGCGCGCGCGTATAAAAGTTACGTTAAGTGGAGTCTACCCATTAAACCTAATAAATTTTATTTCGTAGCGTTTGATTTAAACGCCCTCTATATGGTCCTATGATAGATATGAATGCGATGATATAATTATTGTATATTAATATCATTTTCATATTCAATTATTCAATCACTTTGAATATTTACACGTTTCTAGAATTCACTTGACATTAACGATCTTTACGTTTTGATCAACGATCTTCAAAGGGTTCAAGAAATTTCATATGAATGGAAGAAGTAGTTGTAAATTGTAGAAACACGAAATATAATTCCTGACATGTTTAGTTTTTGTGAAAACAAGTAGTGTCCATCACAAGTTTGCATTATTCGTCACTTTATGAAATATTGATCGTAATACAATAAATTTTCAGACGTTTAAGTGATTATGTATTATCTTAAATTTAATATCTAATCCCACAATAATACCATGTTCAACTAAATTACAGCTTATCAGTATTTGAGGCAGTTAGAGTGGCTAAGTCGAACAAATATGGGTGATTAACAAGGTGAGATTTCCATTATGTCCTGAAATTAATTGAAATTGATAACAATGATTACCTTCGGTTTATCAGCTATATTAACAACCGAAAATTGGTTATTTATTGAAATATTAATATTTGAAAATATTTTTCTAATTGCGTTAATTAATTATGAATTTTAGGTTATAATAGAATTTGATAGAAAATCTTGTTTTTGTGAATATGGTTAATTGTATCCTATGTTTTCGATATAACAGTTTACACATTTACGACCCGTTTATGAAAAATATTTATTAGGACTTTTAAAAACGATTCATGCCGTTAGAATATAAATATATTTACATTATTTCACCTCTTTTGGTATATTCATATTTTTGATTGTTTCTAAAAGTATAAATGCATAGCTATCAATTTTTCTATGATTAAATATTTAAGTGTCTGATTCTTGAAGTATAAACGTTCATTATTTAATTTATGAAATATACAACTTTGGATTTGTTTACACAATTCTATATTTTAAATAGCACGATAAATATAAATTTTAAAATCAAAATATTCAAATTTTTAATTTACTGATCATCGATTAAAAAACAAACAATTATATTAACGTTGCAATTATATTTTATTGAACAAAAATAAATTATTTGATCAAATTTAAATATAGATTAAAAAATATGTGGCATATTTGAATATTCAATTTTACAAAATGGTATTATAATAGGCTCAAAATATTTGAATTATGAATAACTAAGTGATAATTGATGAATGATGTTAAATCAGAGCCTAGAAAAACATTATTATGATAATTGAATATAACATAAATTCACAAATATGTTGATTTATGATCGATTTTTACTCGTCTTTTGACTAATAATTTTATTAAAATGACATGGTATAAAAAAAGGGTTAGTTGTAATGTTTGGAAATATATATTTGTGGGATATATCATCACAATATATTATTTTTAAACCAAATTGTAACAGTCATTTCCAACAAATCGTTTTCTGTGTTATTTAGTCTATATCACAAATAAATGTAATTATTAGTCATTGTAAAATATTTAAACAAAATAGAATATTTGTCAAATTTACTGAGTTTCAAAGAAAATATTCCCATCTTAACATTTTGAATTAAAATATGCCTATAATTAATAAAAAATTATATAACATTAATTATGCAAAAATACAGGCAATGTATGATAAAACTACTGCTGATTAATCATTGAGGTTATTTATTACCATTGTCGTTATCATTAGAAATCATTAATATCATGTTAAAATATATAGCGATTCTCGTGTATCATGAGGTTATTATACAATCTTGGTAATATTTTGTTTTAAAAACCAGCCTAGGTATAATCTCTTGTACTCGTGTATACTATCCTTTAATGCTGTTTTACAAAAGACCCCTCATATTCATTAACGAACCTGTCAATTTTTTATGTATATAACAAGAAGCGTAAAATGATAATACTATGTATTTTGAGAGGTATTGTTGATAAAACATTCTTCCATTAAATGATCAAAAATAGTTGATATATTCACAACATAATAACATAAATTTTAGTAAATTCATGATAAATCGGGCAGATTTCATTTGAAATATATAAAATCGCATTTGCTAACGCGCTAAACACTTTTATTCTTAGAAAATTCTAAAAGTACATAACCGTATAGGGCAATTAAACTTAATCATAACTTGTTAAATATTCGGATATTTCTTGTCCTTAGCATTAATCAAACAATTTTTTTATGCGAAATTTACAATAAGATGCCAGCTATAGCATGAAAACCCTGCAACGAGTATTTCAACTTAAACCACAAATATTTGACCAGACATCATTTTATAATGTATTTTAACAGATTGAATCGCGTTCAAATTGAATCGTATTGAATATATTTTTAAGGGAAATGAATATCAATTATGATGCACCATCCGAAGAGAAATATTTCATCACGAATAATGAGATGCGAAAAGTGATTAAATCGTTCAAACACACGCTTCTTTTGATATTTACACGATTTTCTTAAAGTTTGATACAATTGGATCCCTGAAATTGTCAAAGAAATATTAATACAATTACATATCATTTTATCGTATATCAATCATTTTTTATATAAAAAGATGATTATTATTAATTAATGTTTACAATTTCATACGATAAATTAATAATTTGATACTTACTTAGTATTTCCCTGAAAAAATAAATAAAATATAAAACTCTCGAGAAAATAATAGATGACATAATAATTAGTTTTAACAAGATTTTGAGTAAATTGATCATGTATTATGACTATAATACCTCAATTAATTGAAATCTAATTATTTTAAACCTTTTATATTTACAAGTATTTTGTGTAGACTGATGGCTGATACTATCAACGATCTTACAATTAAACTCGCAAATCATTTACTTGTGCAGAATGAAGGAATTAATGTTGTGTCATTCAGTGGATATCTGGTGTATTTGACTCTGTTACTTATCAATTTCGGGCTTCAAGGTCAAGCAAAATATAACGTATCTGCTTTTGTGAATTGCAATTATTCATACATAGATTTTTCATTCACCAAGAACGTTTTTGAATATGAATGCATCGATTATTTTACAATGGAAGAATTTTCGAAGGTGAGTACTATTAAATCCGCTATTTTTCATTCGAGACGACTCGTGGAAACTTTTAAACAATTCGCATTGGAAAAATATGACACTGAATTTATAAATATTGATCGTATGTATAATTTGCGTCAAATGAATACGATTAAGGAATGGTCAGTACTTCTCAAAAGGGTTCCGTTCTATGAAATTTTGTCTGAACAAGGGCATGAGGATTTAATGTTACTTTTTGTTCAAGAATATTTTGTTCGCTTCAAATGGTTAATACCACTTAATAAACGAAATACCAAAGGCAAAACCTTTACTGATATAAATTCACAGACTTATAACGTAAAAACGATGAGAATAGTCGATATTTTGAACTGCTATATTGACAAAGAATCAAAAGCATCCATTGTTTATGTTAATTTAGAAACCAATGGTACATATGCGGCTGTTGTTCTACCGTTTCCTGATAATAATGTTAAAAATTTACTTCAAAACATAACTGTAATATTTTTATTAAAATACAGAGTGAAAAAATTAAAGCATGGTATTCTTTGTCATTTAAAACTAAAATTGCTTTATATTTACCGCTATTTGGAATTGCTAGCATAGTCAGCTTGAAATCATTTATGGAATTTTATGACTTGAAGAGCATATTTACGGATAATGAAGCAGATCTAACGAAAATGATCATGGTTGGAGGGAAAATAAATGATTATATCCAGGTTTCAGCAATCAGAGTTGATGACTCGGGGTCATATACAACATCACAAACTAACGTGCGCGTACCAATTATTGTGTCCAAAGATGTTTGGCAGTTCCATGTTTCAAGACCATTTTTATTTTATTTATACAACAGCAATAAAAATGTTATTGTACATTTTTCTGTTATAACCCATCCAAATGATAGGCTGTAATAGACTTTCACAACTATTATGAATAACTTTTATCAATATATTATGTCATATTAATATCTTGTTTTTTATTCATTTCTCACATGACCCCAAAACAATAATTAATTTTTTTGTTTTTAATGGTATTTTATCTGATTTGAATATATGAACGTTAGAACTTCGATTAGTCAAACTTTTATTTTCAGAATTTTGGATATATAACTATTTTTTGGTTAAGTTATGACTATACTAGAGCCTTCATTGTACAAATCCCGGTTCTACAAATATTCGTTATCGGAATATTTCGGAGAATAGTTTTAAGAATTTCAGATTTAAGCATCAAGTTATGGATAAAAATTCAATTTTATGTCTACTCATTTCTAATAAGATCTAAATATTTTTATAATTTCGAAACAATGAACAAAAATCAAATACATCTTTTACAAAAAATTTTTAATTTTTATACGAATTAAACGACGATTGAAATAAATAAGAAAACGTGTTGTTTTTTTTTGCTCTCATATAGAGTTGTACAAACCTGCATCCATACATTTTTGCACGGACTTTACGTCTACCGCGAATACGAAAGTGTCCACCTACTTGTAGGACAGTACGCCTGGTAGGCCTACTTCTGTAATCAGTTAGGGTAGTTCGGGGCTCACACTCGCTAAATATTCACCCCAATCATCTGCCCACTAGAGCTGCATTACCATTTTGGCATTCGTTAGCTAGGAAGTATAGTTGTTCTTACATTATAAAAAAGGTTCACAATCATTGAAATATAATAATTTTTGTGCGTCATAATTTTTATAGGATATGCGTAAGGCACTAAAGAATATCTGATATTGAGCCACGAGTAGATTAATCAAAAAATATATAGAATTTATCTTTCCACAAAATGTAGTTAAGATAATAAGATACGGAGGTTTTAGCTAAAAATGGAACTATTATAATTAAAAATTGTATATGCGTTAATAAAATCTTAAAATTTGTCAATTGAATTGGAAAAATTTGTTATTTTAAATAGAGAAGTATAAATCATCGAAAATTTTTAATAAATTTCAAAATAAAATAGCAATCAATCTTTTCTTTTTTTTTCGAACCATTCGGAAGATATTGATACGTGTTGAAATTTAGTTTTGAGGTTATGGGATGTGAAAACATTCATTGAATTTTTAATTTGAGTATTTAAATCATTCTATGATTTAGATCGTAAACTTAGAATTATACTTTTCCAGTGATAGAACATGTTCTATATTTGAATCAGAAAAGGACTGTAGGGTCGTGAGTAAAATCTTAGTGATATCCATCTCTTCAGAAATTATTTACCGATGCAACTCGGTGAAAGGTGGCCCTTCATTCAGGTAAATCAACGTTTTAGATTGATTTTTGTTAAGATTACACAACATGTCAAAACTATAGGTAAAGGATATATTGAAAGCTCTTATATAAACCTTAGATCATATAATATAATTTATTAAGATTGCCGAACAAACTGTAATATTCTTGGATCTAATATTTTATTTGTGTTTTAACTAGTATTTACCGTCAGCTGCTGCATAATTTCTACTCAATGAGATATTAAATCTCGATTTATCTTTAACAAAGGATAAATATATTTTAGGCTTGGTATTCCAATTATTAAATGACATATTCCTATCTTTCTTGAATAACGGTTTCTGTTACATCGTTTGGGAATAAATTATATCGATTTAAAAGAATGTTTATTGTCATGAAAATATCGGGCTACCGTGTGTTTACTTATGGTTTTTGGTAATATAAAAAACTGTCTGATAGATTTTATGGAGTAAGAGAAGTCTTCTTAGAAGACGTCACATGTCAAATTGTACATTTACTTTTAAAAATTTTTTATCTATACCCACCTATTAATGATCTATCATAATTAATGAAAATCCTTCGTATATAATAAATGGAAAATTTTTTACATTTAACACGTATTAAACTGCACCATGAGAATTATTGTGATATATGGATTATATTATACACTGACGACATTCATTGGATACACTCTAACGTTCATCTAATTTTGGTGTGGTCAGATATTTGTGGGATCTGATTATTCTCCTAGTTATAAATGTAGAATTAATTCAGTATTTAATTACAAAAATTCCATTAATATCTTTAATCTCGGTAAAAATATTTTTCTTTAAAAAGGGTCAACATTGAAAATTCGTGCAGATTTTTTTTCAAACTTTATCTATTGTATTACCGATATCTCGTCCCATAGAAGCATAGGATAAATATTTCTTCGAAAAAAAAATTGATTAAAATACTATTTTACATCAAGTTTTATTTGTAAAGAAGAATTCCGATGGGGGGATTGTATGTAAGAACTTAAAATGAGTGAAATATATCGTATAATTAGTATGCACAAACATAAAATTGACACTCAACCCAATATCGAAACTCTGTATACTCAATTAAAATTGATATAAATGTGTAGCTTGTTATTAGAAACTTCAAATTTTTTATTGTTTTATATGGAGACATCGTTAAAACGAAAAAATATACGAATAATATAAAAATTCATGGTTCGTATGCCTATTAAATTGTTCATTGCTTAGCGATTGTAATGCAAGTGTATAAACAACGAAATCAGGGGCGAGGGTGCAGGGGTAACTTTCTATAATATATGCCTGTAGAACGTTTTCAAACTGCTTTACATCATATAGGTCCCCGTGTACGAAATCATAAAGCTATTATTGAATATGTATTTTGGAAATATTACGAAAATATCTGTTTCGTTTTGAAAATTTTTCATTATGAACTGGCCTTTGTTTACTAAATTGCCATTCAAACTTTGTAAAAATTATCATAAGTATCCATATTAATTGAGAATATTAACGATATTTATGGATCATCTGAATCATAAATATTTTGCTACTCATCATATTTTTGCTTGGTATTGATGATATTATGGCATTTATATATTTGTTATAGATTATGTCCTTGAAAAATTCAAATAATGATGATCAATAAACTAAAGGCAAATATCATCCATCTATACGATAATATTAATACATAATAGACCTTTATACTTTTGCTACAATCATCGTTCAGAATTACCATATGTATCATCGTGGTTAGCAATATATTATGAAGAACAATATCCGAATATACGTTACCGATGGTAACCCTGATCCAATATACTTCAGATATTCGAGGTTTTACTGTATATTGAAATAATTTTTTAAACCATTTTAGGTGGTATTGAAGACGCATAATTCTCTACTATATATATTGATAATTTATGTTTTTGGCCAATCGTCTTTTGTTTATATTCAAAATCATTGAATGTGAATTAGTACGATTATGAAGATTTGATAAAATAGATACATAAATATATGTCAGTGGTTAAATGATCTCATTCATCCAAAAATTTACATGTTTTTAGATAATAATAAAAATCTGTTGATTCAATGGGACAATAGGCAGTGATTCGGATACTATTTTTATATTCTAATCGTGAATTTAACCATAAAAATCAATCTATTAAAAAATTGAAATCATCAATTTTATATACATATAGGTATGGCTAATATGGCGAATTATCTTACCAAACTGGATGTCTTTTACAAGCATGGACTAGATATTTTTCTGGATTGAAAAACGTTTCCATTTAAAATATTTATCTAAAAATAAAAACATTAGTAAACCTGTGTTTTTAAATTGAACGATATGAATAGAATTATGATGATATCATTCGAAATTTCGAATCATAGCATTTTATGCGATTTTGTAATAATATTGAGATATGATTAATTTGTTTTAAACCATTTTTCATTCCGAATGGCCGACTTTCCAATGAGGACGTCCAAAGGTTCCGAAGTTGTAATTTTAAGTAAAATGATACTTATATGGATTCTTGCTTTAAGAGTTGTGATAATATTCATTCAGATTTAAGAGTGGAATATGTGCTGTCGTTGAGAGAAATTAAATTCTCCCTAACAGGGAAGTATCTTCCTAAAATTTACGTGCTCTAATAAATAACACATCAGAATATTTGAATGTAATCATCGGAAATTCGGCCATTTTTGATGAAAAAAGGTGTAATGAATCCTCTAGAATATTTTAATATTCAGGTATTTACTATAACATTTGATTTGTTATAAATTTGTGCTTTTTCGATATAATAGAATTGCGATCGATTAAATTCCATTTTTTAAACATATTTGATGAGACATTTAAAAGAAATTAAAATTTCGTTCAATTTTGGAAAATTGATTGAGTAAAGTTCAAAACTGATTAAACATTCGGTAAAATTTTATGGTCTACTCCATCAATATTAACCCCCAATTATCTAAAAAAACATGGATTTGTTTTAATTTTGATACAATTTTCAATGTGGTAAATTTCGTGATTCTCTGGTTTATATGGTTAATAATTATGTTTAGACAATGATTTTACAAAAATTAATGATACGATTTCATTCTGTAATGGCATTCAAATAATTTCTTTTGAGGTAGAAACCCATATCTAAATACGATCTATTGTTAAATTATATATAGATTTGAATGCAGCCAGCCCTTAAATACCGTATTTTACCATTAAAATATCACAACTCATAGTTTCGTAAATCTCATATATGACCCATTTTAAAAATATGTATTATAATATTGCTATATAATCTCATTAATCAAATAAAATATTTGTCAAATACACAAACCATAAATAGCCATTATGTTTATTCAAAAAGCTGCTTGATCAACATTAATATTCTTTCAGTTGCCTGATATTATTTCAACAATATTTAAAGAGTTTAAAAATTAAAAATAAATTTAACATACTAAATCAAAATACATTTATAAAAAGATGAAATTCAGACTTACGCCCACGCAAAGATTTTACAAGAAATTTATCGAGACCCTATAGATAACACACTATTCTTTTCTATTGACATTTCTTTTCATTATTTAAAATTTGATGTTCTAATGCACTTTAGTATCATCGATTTATTCTAGTTTAAATGCCTTTTAGTCTTTGATTATCTATGGTTAATATGAATGGTTTGAAAGATTATCTAAATTATGTATTAATACCTAGTTAAATATATGCTATGAAATTCCTTTATATTTAACTTAAATGACAAAAAATGTCAACATGTTTTGTATAAGTTAAAAAATACCTACCACATGCCGATTTCCACTTCGTATATATATATCAAACAAACATCATCACAAAATAAATTCGTAGCCATCTAAAAGTTACTATTTGTTATATTAGATATTACGTATGATCCAATTGTTTAAATTCTGGTTAAAATCTATATATTTGGATATGAGTATTGCCTATATTGTTTTATTGATCATAGAAAAATAAATACAGTTGGTTAGATTAACGTAACTCGCACATTTACATTGTTTTATAACATCGTTTCCAAATATCCATTGGCGCCGAACAAATCATATTTTTATCAAAAACTTTGATTGATTACAAAATTAATTATTTGTCTTAGACTTTAAGATAAATGAGATTAAATTTTGATTGATTTGATTTTAAATTTCGTCATCTCAATTCATATAAAAGGGTTCATTAGGTCATTTTTTTAAATAGATGGGATTATACAAATATTTGGTTGCATTCCTCAATAATTATATACATAAACTTTGTGTATGGAATAATAATATTTTTTTTACATCTCACTAGTTGATAAACAAATACTTTTCAAATGGTTAATCAATCGTTTTTACCGAATCTCAATTTAAATTTAATAAAGAGGAAAACAGGTAGCATAAATTGAAAAATGTATGAACGTTTGTTTAATATACATCACAATGATTAAAACAATCATTGAGTGTATTTGGGCATTGCAAGCTTATTTAGATCTGATTAATTCCATTCAAAAATCGATAAAAGCAACTTTTTAATCTTGATATGTGTAACCGGTCTAATATGCTTCCATCATTATCTTACAACTTTTTCTCAGTTCTGGCAAAGTTCAAAACAACTAAATATTATTATACTTCACTCTACTGTCGCTCTATGACAACATTACAACTGTTTAAGCCACGAGCCGTTAAAAGTCTGTATTTATGAACAATGCTCGATTATATTACTCAAGTCTAAAAGGCTAATCAACGAATTACAATTCATTTAGTCTTCTTCTCACCCAACACTGCAGCTTAATCCCAAAATGTGTCACGGAATCATAGAGAACCTCAAGCGCCATAAGAAGATCCTGCCATCTTCCATGGCTTGAGGCCATGGACGAGAGAAATGAGTTCTGCTTAATATAGCTTTAGGATCTACACGTCGCGCGGTGTGCTTTAGAAGATGTTAGCGTTTTCACAATCAATAACTGCTTCGCGAGGGCCAAGTTCCATTAAAGAGAGATAAAAACTGAGGCGCAGAGGCGTAGCGGATCGAGATCTATGAAGTTGTGCCTGCAGATAAGAAGATATGCGAGGATGGGAAGATCGAGGTGTATGCATTTATAGATGACAAAAAGCGCCTACCGACAAGCGTGTATTTAGCATGTGGAAAATGGCGGACGAGAGGCAGTGCAGTAAAAGCAGGTTGAAATTCAAGATCACAATATAATTTTATTATAAGAAGTTTTTCGTTTGAAATACCCTAGGTTGCTTATAGCACGATGTAGAAGTTTAAACAAAACGGCAACTTGAAGGCTGGCGTGATATCAGTTAGACTAAGAGATGCACCTTATAAGCCAAATGAAAATGAATCAGCCGATAATTTCAGAGAGATGTAGAATGACAAGATATTCAATAAAATAAAACTAGTTTTTACAAACCCTTATTACAATACTACCAGTCGTGACACAACAAAAAGTGCATAGTGATGATTTTTGAATGATATAAGTTTTAAAATTAATTTAAATATTGAAGAATTATCGTAATTAATCATAATAATGTAAATAATTGAAACAATTTTTATACCTATGCCTATAGAGGAGACAGTAATATCATGTTTTCCAAAAAAACGACGATTGCAACATATTGACAGCATAATATAAATGTTCATTAATTACGTTGTGTTAGGATCATCATTGGATGTAATTTAGATAAATACCTTAAACCCTACCGAAAATCTACGGTAGCCAACGACATTCTGTAACATACTCTTATAATCAAATTATACCATTTTTCATTCCGAATGGCCGATTTTCGCGCACGCTCGAAATTTTTACTGCACCATATCATTTTTCATCCAGAAAAGTCGAGGATTTCATTAAAAAAGCCGATTTAAAAATAAAAATTAATTGAAATGTTCCCGTTGCAATGCTTTTGATGCAAAACGCATTGGTTCGCGAATCCAACCCTCGCCGTCGTTCCGTTAAATTTGAGTGGACGCTTCTTTTCGAAATGGAAGAGCATTATCAAATCCAGAATGGCAATTTTTGATGGGAACACTCTTCTGGCCACAGCCTCGGAAGCATTCACTCAGATCTCACGGAG
>JWZT01000743.1:70198-97667 GCA_000827895.1 Thelohanellus kitauei
GATCAGTACTATGTTATCATTTGATCATAGTTATAAAAGAAAACATAGATAAAGTGAGAAGACCTCATCAAAAATTTTTTCCAAAAAATAGTTTGTTTGTATAAACATTAAGCCCTACAGTAAATCATCAATTTATTAACGAATACAATATTTATGAAAATTGATTGAGTATTGTTCAAAAGTGATTGAATATTTGATAAAATTGTACAGTAAAATCAATCAATATAGACCATCAATCATCTTATTTTTATTTATTAATTTATGATACAATTTTCACATGGTAAAATTAGTGCTTCTACTTTTCATCAGTGTAATTATGCGTTAAATATATTTTTACAAATAAAATGAATCGGATTCTATTCTTAAAGACATATATATATAAATTAGTTTGAAGTAGAAAACGGAGGTTCAAATATGATCAATTTATAAAGTTTTTTGAGATTTGAATGCGTTGATCAATCGAATACCGTATTTTACAATAAGTTGATCACAAACTAGCGTTTCGTATAACACTTATATTTGCGATTTGAAAAATACAAATTTTAACATTGTAAAATATTGTCATTCAGCATATACGTAGAAACAATCAAATACAATATTTGTCAAGAATATAACAGACAAATAGCCTTATTACTTTTTTAAGTAGCCAAAAAATCAACATTAATAGTCTTCCAGTTGCCTGAGATATTTCTACAATATTATGCAGTTTTTATATTAAAAATTTATTTGTCATACTGAAAAAATAAACTAACAACAGCACAAAATTCTTCTATCAGTTCGCTAGCTTGCGAATTACTAATATACTGCTGACGTATAAACAGGGATATATGCCGGCGAAAATTCTATTCAAGAAATAATGCGAAGACCACCGCGACCCAGAAAGTTACTTCACAGCGAACGAATGATGATTTGGCAGCGTATCTACAGTAGGCAGTGGATAGGGGTTAATGTTTAGCGAGTGTTAGCCCCGCACATCCCAAACTGCATGAGGAAGGGTGTCTCCCCTGTGTAAGTACTGTACCGTACGTCGACACCGTCGCATTCGCGTTAGACGTGTAGTCTGTGCAGAAATACACCGGTACAGGTTAGTACACCTCTAGCTGAGAGCGAAAAAAACAACAAAAAAAATTCGTGCTATCACATCCCAAATGATTACTATACGAATTTATCGAGACACTACAGATAACACACTATTCTCTTCTATTGACGATTCTTTTCTTTATTTAGGAATATTTATTGTTACGCACTCTTATTTTATCTCATTATTCAATATGACTTTTTTTTAACCGTATATTATAAAACATTAATATGTATTAAGTAAGAGATCTAATTTGTGTATTGTCACCTTGTAAAATAGATGCCACGAAAGTCCTTCATAAGATACCTCAATGAGATATCTTCAAAAAATATGTATAGATGTTATACTATACGTAGAATCTTCCAATTTTCCATTTTGTATTCATGTAAAAGGCACATCGTAAAAATAACTTATAAGCAAATTTAAAGTAGTTTATTGATCTTTTGTACCTAGAAACAACCATATTTTCAAATCTTTAAATACAGGCGAAAATATATAAAAATGGTGATGATTTATGCCTGTTTTTTAATGATCATGGAAAAATATATATGGTATGATTATACTATCGTTACTCGCAAATTTGTTCTTGCTTATCAAACTAACGTCCAAATGGCTAAGCGACGAATTACAGTCCCTATAGTCTTCTTCTCACCCAACACGACAGCCAACTCGCAAAAATGTGTCAAGGGATCATAGAGAAACTTAAGCGGCAATACAAGAAGATCCTGCTATAGAGTGAGCTTGCCGTCATGGACGAGAGAAAGGAGGAATGCTTTACATAGATTGACTCTTTTCACATTGACCGGTGTTCATGGGAAGAGGTCGATATGCTGACAATCCAGACCTTTTTTTTTATAAATACGAAGTTCATCAAAGAGATTATAAAAAGTTGTGCAGATGACGCGAAGCTGATCGTGATCTGAGGAGTTATCGCAGATTAGTAAAAGATGCATGATACCGAGAAGATCGAGTTGTCAGACTTTCAACAAGCCCACGAGCGCCGCGCGAATGGTGATTCGTTCAAATTGGAGGAAATTTGGGGGAAATACTCTGCATATAGAAGCCGGTGGAAAATGAAGACGATGATATAACCTTTGAGGAGGAAGTCGTTTTGTTCGAAAAAGCCTCGCGATCCTAAAGCCCTGCTCCAAAATTCATGTGATCCAGAGGCTTTCAGCCATGGGCAATAAAAGCTTGAGATTAACTAGATAATGAAACACATATGATCCGCCTTAAAGTATGGGCCAGCCGTAGATTCTTAAGAGATTACAATCGATAAAACAAAAGTGGTTTTTAAAGCCATCATTACTACGCTATCTTGCTCGGTCATTACTGATGGCATGGTAACGAGATGTTAATGATATCAGTTTATATGTTAATGTAAATATTGAAGAATTAATGTAATCAAACATAATAACGTAAATCATTGAAAAACTGTTCGTACTTATGCTTATAGTCGAAACAGTATTATTATGAGTGTTTTTCAAAAAATTACGTTTACAATATATTGATATCATTAACTATAAGTTCATTGATATCTATGGTCTGCGATCATCATGCGACGCCATTAAGATAAAAACTTAAACACTGCCGAATACCTACGATGATTAACGACATTCTGAAAACAACTATAATCAAATTAGATTACGTTTATATTTTTAACATAATGTTTTATTTGATAAATAAACTGGTAATTAGTACATATAATGGTATGCTTTTGATAAGTGTATAGAATCTAACCAAATTTTCGTACAACAAGAATATTTGTTTAACATTTTAATTGTTTTATCAATTAAATATGATGAATCAATAATTTATTGTTGATAAATATTTAATATTTTGAATTAAAATAAATGAAATAGTGTATTAATTAAGATTCGATTGATTTCACCCATTTGAATTTGTAGGGTTTTATTTATTGATGACTGCTACTATTAATGAGCTGACACTTAAACTCGCCAATAATTTACTTGAGAAGAATGCACAAATGAATATGGTCGCTATCAGTGGATATATTGCATATTTTACTCTATTACTTCTGAATTTCGGACTTCAAGGACAAGCAAAGTATGATTTATCTGCTTTTTTGGATTGCAATTATTCATTCCTAGAATTTTCATTCGAAAAAAATATTTTTGAGTATGATTGCATCAATTTGCTTACAATTGATGAATTTTATCAGATCGGAAGTGTCAGATCAGCTATTTTTCACTCGAGATTACTTGTTGAATCTTTTAAAGAAGTGGCTGGCGAGACTTACGACTTTGAATTCAAATCTATAGATTCTACAAACATCGCGAATCAAAATAAAACAATCAATGAATGGACGAATCTTTTAAAAAGCGTTCCATATAAATATATTTTTTCTGAAGCATACCGCACAGAATTTATATTATTTATTTTTAATGAATTTTATATAAAATTCAGATGGTTAATACCAGCTAATACAAGATATTCACGCAACCAAATATTTACTGACATAAATTCAATGGAATATAAAATAAGAATGATGAGAATGATTGATTATTTCGGTTTCTACAATGATACAGACTTGAAAGCATCGATTGTTTTTGTTAAGTTGGAAATAAATGGAACATATGCAGCTATCGTTCTGCCATTTATTGATAATAATATCGCCTATGTTCTGAAACACATGAATGTAACATTTCCAGTAAAATTTAGAACGAAAAATTTGAAACATGGTTTGATAAATCGGAAAGTAAAAAGATGCAGTTGTATTTACCGCATTTTGGAATTGTTAATCAAATCAGTTTGAAATCATTTTTGGAATTTTACAACATGAGATATCTATTTGTTTATTATGGAGCTGATTTAACGAAAATAATAAGGGGAGCAGGATATATTAATGACTTAATCCAGGTATCTGCAATTCGTATCAATGAATCTGGATCACATATGTCAACCCCACCACGCGAACCTATTATATATCGCAAGTCAAATAAAATTCCGTCGTTCTATGTTTCAAGACCATTTATATTTTATCTTTACAACAGCAATAAAAATCTTGTGTTACATTTTTCTTTTATAAAGCATCCAAATTATTAGCTTAACTATCTTCTCAATTATTTATGATTAGCATTACTTTTAAATTCTTTTTTATTTCAATCTCTGATTTATGATTTCATTTCGATTGGTATATCAATACAAAATTGCAACGTTCATCTCATCGTTATCTATTTTTACTCAATTTCAAAACAAATGTACTCGACTCATTCAAAAGGTTGATTTTTAGAACGCAACCACCTTTTCTTTCATTCAAATACATATTAGCTCATTTAAAAGGCCTCTTATTTTAAATTAATAAAAATGATTTCAAAAAAGGCATTCAGTTTAAAGAAATATTTTTATTTAATAAAAAAGTTCTCTCTGTAGCGCTTAGAAAGCAAAGCTTTTGATTCTCGAATCCATCTGTTGTAACATTTTGCGATATTAGCCTTGAAGTTACAGCAATAGATGACTGAAAATGTTGGTATTACAAATAATTAAAGTAGGCATGGCCATCGTCTTCCATTTCGAACAAACCACCTTCTCTAATTCAGCCGTGGATAACAGTGTAAAATACTATTTCGTTGCCCATTCATTCTATTAAATGATGAATATCTCTGGGATGATCGAGTAGAATATTAATCATTACCAATACGTATGAGGGAGTGTATTGGACACATGGATAATTGTTTGTCGAATCAATCCAAATTTTTGTATAAGTGTGACAGCACAAGCATTCCAAGGCATTTTGTCTTCGCCCTCATTCTTTTCTCATTTAACATGTCAAATTTAATTAACCATCAATTCAAATAGATTTGTGTAAAATAAATGTGTTTTCAAGCTTAAAATTGGACATAAAAAGCAATATGATCAAGATGTCACGAAAGAGTGTTTGGTACCCTTTTATGATAAACCTCAATCCAATCGAGCTGCTTTTATTGGAAATAAAAGGCGCTAATATAGTCAAATATGACTTTTTTTGATTCCTACATATTGCAATCAAGTATTGTCATAGTATCAAGGCAAATATCTCCACAATATTGCACTGTATCGGGAATTCACACCCTTGGCATCAAAATCATTACAAAGAGAAAACTTTTAATTCTTTTTATATCAGAATAATTTATGAAAGCTAATGTATGTTTTTTGAAATCATATTTTAATTAAAAACAAATCGGAGTTTCTAATGAGTCAATAGCTAAACCGTCTTAGGAAATCGGCTTACGTGATTTCATTCACAAAACTATATACATTTACGAATATTTTGAAAATTTTTAGGTGTGGGATGGGACATGAAAATCCTTATTCTTATATTAAATATCATGATTTTGATTCATTTCAATTATTGGTTAATTTTAAATACATTTTTAATAAATAATCAACAATATTAATAAAAACGTTTTTATATATTTAATTCTACGCATTTTATAATTGTTACATATAATTATATTGTTGATAGTACAGTTTACAAAAAAAAAGTTAAAACTTTGATTTTTCTACCACTATTGTTACACAGCATTGCTAGTGCGTTTGATATATTTAATACATCGACAATTTATTGCGCCAAAAATTTAAACGATAACTTGAGATGAAGTGTATTTTAATATCAAAACTGAATCATCAATGAATCAAATTATATCCAAACTCAATGTCATTTAACCTTCACACTGTTTAACCATCTAAATTATTCAATACATGACACTGTTAAGATTTATCAATTATTTATACGTTGAAAAATAAAAAGATGTTAATTTTTAATTCAAATGATTAAAACATAATCTATGACGTATTTATACAGGCTTGAACTCAGTTTGTAAATCTGTTTATCTAATGCAGGGTGGGCACAGTTAAGCGAATTGAGGGCCAATTAATACCTTTTGACTTAAAATCGCAGGTCGGATCAAATATAGAAATTGAATAATAAGCGGTTAGCTAATGTTTAGATTTTTGATTCAGTTAACCATTACAATTCATCAAAAATTTCATAATTCCTGAATCAAAAGGATCAATAATTATTTGAAAGGTTTAACCAGTGTTTGAAGAATTCAATGCTTCCTTTACACCTAAAATTATTTTTATTTTGTTGAGTCAGATATTGGCAATTACAGCAGGTTTAATGACTTATTTAATTGTAAAAAATTATTTTTAATAATCCAGTTACGTATTACGGGTAAGAAATTGTGATCGATGGTACATCTGATCTTTTTGACAAAAAATATCTTTTTACCCTTAAAATTCGGACCAATTAAACTTCATCACGAGGGCCGGTTTAAATAAGATTATGTCTAGTAGCTACTCATTTGTGTTATAAACCATTGAAATTCAATGGTTGTCACTAGATAGTATAAGTTCATTCTCGAAACCTTGATGTTTACCTTTATCATGATTTTGATGGAATAAACTGAAACGGATGATGGCCGAAGATTGCCCATCTATGATCTTATACATTAGGGTCATCTTCAATACGCTATGAAGAGCTCTTCAACATTCATCGAATTTGTATGATTTGTCAATATAACAGTATAATAAATAAATTAGCAAATATATCTCAAAATAATGAGTTCCTACAATTTTCTTATAATTTTAAACATATTTACGAAAACCGGGTTGAGTCCAAAATATTTAATTTATTTGAATAAACCAGCAAATTGATGGATTTCAATATGTTATTTATTGTCGATCTGTTGATAATTGGATTGATATGAAATCAATTATGACTTGGTAACTAATTCGTAAATTTTTAATTATTGGTAATTTATGTATATCACGTGTCTAATTTTTTCAATGGCGTTGCAATTATATATTAAATATATAACAATTTTTTGAATCACCAATGAAATTTGACGGTTTATAATAGACAGTTATACATTTGATTTGAATTTCTATTC
Organism: Thelohanellus kitauei; assembly: GCA_000827895.1. Lineage (NCBI taxonomy): Eukaryota > Metazoa > Cnidaria > Myxozoa > Bivalvulida > Myxobolidae > Thelohanellus > Thelohanellus kitauei. Next base: position 77,171 of record JWZT01000743.1, read on the forward strand.
ATTTTTATGGCGAATGATTTTTACCATAATACATAATCAATTTATCGTTATGTCTATCACTTTCGTTTAGGTGGTTTACAATTAATTAGAAAGACTTGGAGCGATTATTTGAAGTGTATAAATATAAAAGTATAATTTTCTGTATTATTTTTGGTATTGTAAATGAAAAGCGGAAATGTTATTTTTGTGACTACGAATATTTATTGTTATTATGAACTAAGATATGGGGCTTGTTAAATCTATTTTCTCTTTATTTTAATTGTATTGGATTATCAACGGCTCCAAAATTTATTCGATAAAAATATGGTGTATAAACATCGTGAGAAAATGCCAAAATATTATAGATATTAACGAAAAAAGATTTGATAGGCATTTAAAATAATTTTTGATTGTTTTATAATTCATGAAAAACAAGTTAATGAAGAAAATTAAATAGTATATGTAGTATTTCGAACAAATTCAATAACCTGTTTTGTACTATAGATGAATTTTTAGAATACATAAATGAAATTAAATTGTATAAAATTTCATTGCATATTGATTAGCTATATTAAATGTAATGTTAATCATTGAAAGCATTTCACTATGTAGACCAATTGGCCGATTTTAAATTATGTGTGCTTTGAGAAAATCACGATTACATCCGATTGATAACGTAATATACATGTTAGTCATAAATATAATTCGGAAATTAGATAGAATTTATGATATTTTAGTCATTTTAATATTTAACGAAAATAAATTATTTATTAAAAAGATTGAAGTATAGGATCCATATATCAATAAGTAATTTAAGCCGATTTACATGATACGAGACGTCATTTTTAAAATATTATTATTTTTGGCAATTCAATGTAATGTAACGAGATTTTTATGTATTGATTAGTATTTATTATTTTGATGAATAATTTAATTCTAATTGTTTTAATTAATTGAAATACAATTGATTTTCATCTCTTTTAATTTGCATTTTTTACATTATATTGATGGCTGATACTATTAATCAGCTCTCACTTAAACTCGCAAATTATTATTTTGACAACCATGAAGAAATGACTACAATCTCAGTCAGTGGATACGTTACGTATTTTACACTTTTACTTATCAATTTCGGGCTTCAAGGACAAGCAAAATATGATTTATCTGCTTTTTTGGATTGTAATTATTCATACATAGAATTTTCATTCGAAAAAAATGTTTTTGAATATGAATGTATCAATTTGCTTAGAATGGATGAATTATCTCATATCGGAAGTGCTAGATCAGCTATTTTTCATTCGAGATATCTTTTTGAAACTTTTCAACTGATGGCTATTCAGTCATTTGACTTCCAGCCGAAACCTATAGATCCTGTAAACAGTCAACATCAATATTTTTCAATATATGAATGGTCGAATATTTTCAAAAAACTTCCTCATGGATATATATTTTCTGAATCACAACTCTCAGAATTAATATTATTTATAGTCAATGAAATTGAAATAAAGTTCCAATGGTTTGCACCAGCTAATAAAAGATACACTCGTACTAAAACATTTACAGATATATATTCGCGACAATATGAAATAAAAATGATGAGACTTATTGATTATCTTTCTTTCTATAATGACCTACAATTAAAAGCATCGATTTATTTTGTTCGGCTGAAACAAACTGGAATATTGGCAGTTTTTGTGGTACCATTTTCTTGTAATAATATAAATTATGTTATCAAAAACATGAATGTAATCTTTTTAATAAAATTTAGAACCAACATTTCAAAACATGGTTTGATAACTCTAACCAAAAAAAGATTGAATTACATATACCCATTTTCGCATATCTTAACAAAATCAGTTTGAAATCCTTTTTGGAATTTAATAACTTGAGCAATCTTTTCGTTTATAATGGAGCGGATTTAACGAAAATGATTACAGGACCAGGATTTATTAATGACTATATTCAAGTATCTGCATTGCGAATCAATGAAATGGGATCATTTAATTCAGCCCTAATACGGACCGCTGTTCTATTTCGAACGTCTAGTCAGATTCCGACTTTCGAAATTTCAAGGCCATTTATTTTTTATCTATACAAGAGCAGTCATAATCTTGTATTACATTTTTCTGTTATAAAGGTTCCTACTTATTAGCTGTAATAACTGTTTAGTCATCTATTTATGAGTAGATTCCTTTTCAAATAATTCTTATTTAAAACGATTATTTATAAAATAATTCTAATGGCTATATAGAAAATCAAGAGTCATATATTTAAAATAGTTTGTTATAGGTGATTTTACTCTAAGAAATATATTTACTATGACAAATATTTGGAAAATAAAGGGTTTTTAGGTCGATTTGGGTCTTCTCTAGGTCAATTTTGATTTTCTGCAGTTCGATTTGGTAGGGCCTGTGTTTTTTGCGGCGGCTTTAAATTCAATTTGGTTTTTCCATAGGTCAATTAGGTTTTCTTCAGTTCAATTTGGGTTTCCTCAGGACAGTTTAGTTAACGAAAAATTAAAAAAAATTAAATCAAAGAATGAAAAGATAAAACGAATTTTTTTAATTTTCAATAATTTCGTTGTTTATAGACCGTCTCACATAGCTTTTCATGTGGCGGTAAATATCCATTGCAATCGTCTCGCGTTATCGTCGATAGCCGTTGTGTCATGCAGTTAAACAGCTTGGTCTCATTTTCAAGTGAAGCACTTTTTACGTAGCGTTTCCACTTCGAAAAAAGCTCCTTGATTGAGTTGAGGAAGGGTGAATAGGGCGGTAATTAACAAATTTCGTGACCCTTCTGATGAACACAATCCACGATTGTTGGGAATTTGTGAAACCTAACATTGTCCATGATGACAACGCATCATGTGTTTGTTTGGGAGATGGATTCGATATGTCGAAACAAATTTTCTATATATTCCAGAACGGTTCCGGTGTTATACAATCTATTGTTGATATCTTTATACACCACACCGTATCTGTTAATCGCACAACAAACAGATACGTTCCTAGAACGTATGTTTGGTACTCTTAGAATCGGTGTGGTGCCTATTGATGATCGACACCTTTTTATCCGCATGGATACATTAAACCAAGACTTCATCTACGAAATATATTTGTTCGTCTGGGTAATTTTCTTCGAGTCGTAGAAATGAGTGGGCAAAGTGATTCCGTATACAAATCGTGTTTGGATCATTTCTTCTAGTTGGAATGATGTGGATTGCTTTCAAGCTATAGTGCATTTGTCCAAGGCAATTGTGAATTGTTGTTTCTGATAATGTGATATCGATTCGTGTAGCAACGTTCTGAGATAATTGCTTTAAACTTAGCCCACAATTTTCGTCCACTAGTTCTCGATCGAAGGTTTTTATCGGCTCGTTGACTTTGAAATGGGTACGTCCACCACGATTTTCTTTGCTGATTCGTCCCTTTTCCGACTATTTTTTTTACTTTTTTTTGAATTGTGGAACGGGCAAACTTTCATACTACGCCACATTTATCACAGTAGACCCATTTCGATGTGTATAATGATACGTTGGCGTCGTTCATCGCTTATTTTATGGTAAGATGATCTGCCTCTAGGAACAGTAGGATCACCAGTGTTGAGGCTAATGATAATACTAAACTAACTTCTCATCTACGTTAGGGTTATCGATTTTATTTAGTAGAGTTGTATTGATTGACATCTGAATATAACTAATGTCTAAAATCCTTTCAACATTATCATTTAAATAAAATTATACAGAAATAAATGTATCTCTTATAAACATACAAAGTTGATTTAAAAAGCCGCCGCGTTATTAACAAGCCGCACCAAATTGACCTACAGAAAAACCAAATTGACCTAAAAACCTTGTATTGAGTATTTATTCGGTACATTAAAATCATTTATACATACATATATTTTGTTATTTCCAAATTTTAGATCATATGCTTGACTTTCTATATATTTTTTTTATGAAGAATTAACAAGATTAGAGGCCTTTAGTTTATTTAGAATTGTAAATATTTGAGATTTAATGAACCATTTTTCAATATTTTTTTATTAAGATTTGTCTCCAAACCATGTTTTTATTCTATTGAAATAACTCTATATTTTCATATAATCGAGAATATTACTGTGTAAATAAATGGAGAAATAACTTTAGACTAATATATTTGACATGAGGTATTTGGACTTTGTGACGGGAAAATTTTGAATATATTTATAAAATAAAAGAATAAATAGAATGAATTTTATACATTGTTTAATAAATTTAAGATAGAGACATTCGATACACAGTCCTTGAACATGATCATGAGGTAGATTTACATGTATTCAATCTAGCTTGTATATCCATTGATCTATAACTTTTGGATAGTCACTCATAGATATAGAATAGCTCTTAATCATTTTTTCTAATTTTTAAGGTGTATATGATAGATATCAGACACGACAAACTTTGGAATTCCGGTTCAATTTTGTCTCTCGAAGAGGTTTTGTTCGGCCCGACAATATGTTTGGAATTTGCTCATTGTTAAATATCGTAATTTTTATCGTTTTAGATTTTTATTACATTGCTTGTCAGGTCTTTTTATATAAACCTGACTGTAAAAACGCCTAAAATCATCAATGAGGACCGTCACTTTAAAGAATAATTGACTATTGATGAATTTTATGTACTATTTGAATCAAACATGCCAATGCACCATTGGTATACATTCTGTCAAATTTCTTGATGAATTTTACTTCAAGAAGCATGACGAAACTAAAAATGCTTAAAATATTTATAACTGAAAAGTCACGGCAACATATTTCAAATAGCCATCATATTAATTTTAGTTGAAGCACAGCCACAGTTTAAAATGTGCAAACGTGAAGACTATAAGTAATTGAAGTGTTTTGCCACAGCAAAACAGGGATTAACACATATAATTGAGGGATTCTAGCGTCCATTTAGTGTATGTGATTTCATTAAGGAAAGCTTGCAAAGCTTTGTGGAGAGTTAAACCCTGAAAAGGTTGATTTAATGACAAAAATCTACTCATACGATTAAATATTCAGAGAATAGTCGAAGACCTACTAAATGAAGTTTTTTAACAGTTATCTGATAAACATGTTCATTTTAAGTATTTTTAATTTGCTGTTGACGAGAGCATACACAACGTTAACACAGCTCAACCATTCGTCATAGGGGTTTGAATTAATGAATAATTGAAAATAGATCAAAAAATAATTTACATGCCCTCCTCTATATGGTCGAACGTGTGGTGAAGATATATTTTGAGGAAACATCTCTGTTATATAAAAATTAAAAATTGACTTGTCAAAGTTTTTAACCATTACTATGGATTGAGAGGCATCCATGGTTGTAAGAAAATAGGGGATTACTGCTCAATTTCTAGTCTTTTTAAGAGAACTCTGAATTTCAACAGAGGGTATACACCTTAACCACTATATGATTCACCATGAATTTCTACACGCTCGATCGTTTAAATTCAATATGTGATGAAATATTTTTTCAAAGTGGTTAATTTCATACCAAGAATAGAACGGAACCGTAGATAGTTTCCAATCAATTGTTAATGATATCGAATCATAATATCTCGATATTACCTTTTTTTTATTACTCGTATCAAGTGGCTCAATCGGGGATTTTCGCGGAAACACTTTGTGAATATCAAGATGAAATTTGTACATAGTTAATGAAAAAGTTCATGACATCCCCGTATTTTGGAACATGGAGTGTTTTAGATAATTGTATTTATTGAACATACATGAGAGAAGATTTGTGTACATTTCACATTATTCTAAACGAAAAAATACAGCCTAATGTTACAAAGATTTCAGGAGCTGCAATCCTTCATTCATATATTAATAAAACAATGTTGTCATTTTAAGGGTTATACGTTTTAAATTTTCTTATCTGTTTAAGCTTTAAAAGTTGAATTGCAATGCAATTTTAGAAGATACATTTGCCATTCACAAACATTGATGGCAGAAATTTAACTTGCGCATTGTATGACTTAAGAGAGAATTAATATTTATTAATTTTATTCATGATCAGGTTTCATCTAAAGTTATGCCAGTTACTCAATCCTGCTAATTAAATGTGATTGATATTCGTTTCTGACGACCATTTAAGTCAATATATCAACACACTACAATTTAATAATTATATTGAGTTTAAAACGACAACACTTACTGTCATATCAAAGACATGGCTTACAAGATGTTTTCTTATCTTTTAATCGTTTAACTATGTGAGAAATCATTATCGATATTAAATCTAATTAATAATATATTTATATCTAATTTGAAGGACAACAGTCAATCTCTGTCACAAGGCCAGCTACAAAAGTATTTAACACGCATATCGATAAAGTCATCGAAAGCATTCAGACTCACAACAGTCACAGACTTAAAATATAGTAGGGATAAAAATTTATATTAGTTGTTTTATAATAAATTAACATTTAATATTATCTAAGCATGCGCAATGAACTTCGGAACTCGAAGAAATATATATGTATAGAATGCGGTCCGCGTTGAATAAAAAGTTTTGGCACCTCTGACATATAAAAAAAATTATTTGCGATAGATCAAATTATTGAACTTTGAACTATTAAATACTCATATCAAACATTTAAAACAAATATTTATAGCTGATTCAATGTAATTTGATTGAACATTATGGTAATTGTATTGTGTCATGTCTAAAAACCATAGAAAAATTTAATAAATATGATTGCCATTGATAAAAATTATGACTTTTAAATTCGTTATAAATTTTGAATGATTTTTATATATGTATTTCGAGTTTTGTTTTTTTTTTTATATATCTCGTTAAAATTACATCAAAATTATTTGAATCATAAAATATCCGATTAATTATTTTTTAGAAATTTTTTATTTCTTGTTTAGATTTTTAGATAAGAATTGGGGTATTAAAATTTTAGATAACATTCTTTACAGAATTTACAAATATAATACAAAAATAACAAGTTTTCAAGTGTTTCATCTAGTTTAAATGTTATTAGACGTCTATTTTACTTTCAATTGGTATAGCAACAGTACAAATAATACCCATTTAAAATTGCAGTACATACATTTTATAAATATTTGTATATATTATGGATTTTACGTATATAGCACTCTGAATAAAAACTAATCCACACGCCATAAAATACAGATTCATGTCTTGGAGAAATTACACATTTCTCAACTAAATAATATGATAAGAATCATCCATAGTTCTCAGCGAAAATATTATACTCTAAGAGTTATGCACAATTAGGAAATGTGTTCACAGAAAAGGTTAAAACATAATCCTTTATTCTGACATACAATCTCGGCATTTTTTAATAATGATAGACATTAAGTATTAATTATGTATCTGAAAAGGAACGATTATTTGTATCAAAAGGTAATTATTAAGGGCTATGGTGAAATGCTTGGCAATTATTAGAATACTATATTTTGTTTGCTATTATCAACATATAAAAAAGGTTTACTAAATGAAATATTAATTATGTAAAAAAACAGACAAATATAAATTATATTTCGTTTGTTAATTTTAGAAACCTGTTAATTTTTGATAAAAATAAAGGCCAATAATGAATCATCCGAATTTAATATAGAAATGAAAAATTTTTACGAAATCAGCACCTATCAGAATTAATACATTACTTTGATGCAAAATAAAATTGATGAACCCAACCCAAAAAATATTATGGTGTAAAATTCATAAATAGATTTTAATTGGTGACCCTTTTGAAGCTTATAAATATAATTATCTGATAATTACAACCAAAACGCAAGCATTTCTAATCTTGAAAATATCATATATATAATCTAAACCTCATCCCTTTGCCCCAAAAATTTATTATTATATTTGTAAAATTTAATCATGTATAAAAAAGCGTTTGATTCGAAAAACCATCCATTAATTCTACATGACAGTTGTGTAATTTTGCTTGAACATAAACAAAAATCACAAAAATATCATCATTCAAATACAAACCACGATCTGTACGAATAAAATGGATAAAAATCATCATGTTTGCGATTTCGACACTATTGACATGAGAAATAAATATCATTTATATGATTAAGATTACAAACTAAATTCTTTCCTTTAAATTTTTGACTGTACATTAATACGGTTATTTAATACTAACATTTGTATATTTCTCCCTAATTTTAAGTTAATTGTGAAATGTAATATCTATTAGTTTGAACTGATTATTAATTTAAAATATGATTCAATATTTATGGTTTTTTTGAGTGTAGATATAGGTTTCATGAAATTCCATAAACATATCCTTCAACAGAGAGTATAAAATATCATATTAACTAGGGTATCAGTCACAAACTAGGCCAGACCTGTTTTTGAGTATCCTGAGGATGGAAGGTTCCCTAGAATCAGGATTCTTGTAGTTGATTCACGCAAACCAGTGAGCATGACTATTTCCGCAATTCGCGATTTAAATTTTATTTTATGCACCTCAGCTGATCTTGACAGTCGGTTTGCCTTCAGAATACTTCGAGACCTTCTAGATTCTTCGAAGGAACTTGGTTGTGTTACAGTGTCTGCGATACCCTTAAGACACAGGTCGACTACCGCTGTATATCGGCGTGTTTTAGAGCTGTATCTGAACATGCTCATGCTATAAGTCAGCTTCAGTTTGCATTATGGCAGTGTCTCACAATAGCATTAATAGGTACTGGGCAAAAATCGGAATTCTATCTCATTTAACGGATAAAGTACACAAATTCCGCAGGATCTCTATACTGACCGCGATTTTCCAAGCGCATTGATGTTATTACAAGATATGGGGCTAAAGAGTCTGTCGAAGCTCTTTAGGGCTTAGGAAAGACTCTCATAAGGACTAGAAGGTAAGATTATAGTAACTTTACACCCATGGATCTAACCACAATCTGAGATTAGACGAATTTTAAAGAAGGACATTGGATCAATTCTTACAAAATAAAGTGTGTACACTCAAAAAGCGCGTTGTCAAAATTACGCTTATGCATGATGATTTGAGAATTTATAGAAATTCTTCAGGAGCTATATTAAAGTAGAAATGGCGAGCACATACAGAGTCCCCCCGTGTGTATCCTTCATCATTAAAATGTCATGATTTGCGTCAAAATTGGGCATAACTGTGATAATTAATATAAATGTAATATTATAAATTCCATTCATAAACCCATGTGAATAAAATGAAATTTATTAATATTCAGAGAACTGAGATTGACAGTTAATATAAAACGGAACCGATAATACTGTAAAAAATAACAGTTAGTAAGTTGTTAATCTATACAATATTATCTTGGGGATATGATGTGCTGAAAATTGAATTGATATCATATTCATATATTATTAATAATCTTCATAAATGTGTACTATTCGAAAATTACATATCGTTTAATTGTTTTTTTGTTAATTTCTGTTTTCTAAAAAATGTAAATTATGATTAGTAAGCATTTATAGAATTATAACACAAATGTAAACGATACTAGTAAAAGTGTATCATTCAAATAAAGTGAAGTTTTTGGCAAAAGAAATATAAATAGAATGTTAGGGATAATCTTCAATTATTGAGGGGCTGTGATTTGCGATTAATAACTATCAATCAATTTAATCATATAATTAATTAAAATTTAACCTGTAAACTGTCCATTTACTGACAATTATTTTGTCATATTTGATGGCTGAGAGAATCAACGCGTTTACCCTCCAACTAGCAAATTATTTAGTGAATCAGGAACATCCATATAGCGCAGTATCATTCAGTGGATTCATTGCATATTTGACTCTGTTATATATAAATAGCGGTCTTCAGGGTCAAGCTAAGTATGATTTATCAGTTTTCTTGGGGTGTAATTATTCATCCGTTCAATATTCATTTGAAAGGAATGCATTTGACTTTGAATGCATCCCCCCATTTGAAATGAATGAAATTTTAGAGATAGGAAATATTAAATCAGCTATATTCCATTCAATTCCCATAGTCGATACATTTAAACAACTCGCCATTCGAAAATATGGATTAGAATTCATAGACATCGACCCCACATTGGAATGGAGTCAACGTCAAACAATCATGGAGTGGTCAAAATCTATCATGGAGGTTCCATTCCATTATATTATATATGAAACATTACCAGCAGATTTAAAACTATTGATAATCAACGAATATTTTGTGGGCTTTAAATTTATGAATTCCGCTAAAAAGAAATATTCAAAAAGATCAACGTTTATTGATAAAAATAACAGAAAAATTAAAGTAACAATGATGAGAATGGTCGATTTTTTTCGATTCTTTAATGATACACAATTGAAAGCATCTGTCTTTTTTATTGATTTGACTCTTAATGGAACATACGCCGCTCTGGTTGTACCACATAATGATAATAACCCAAAGAATATTGTTAACAACTTGAATGTATGATAGTTAATATATATTTAGAACGAAAAAATTATATCGTGGTTCGATCAAGCAGTACCCAGAAAAATATCATTACATTTCCCGCGTTTCGGGATGGTAAATAAACTCCGGTTGAAAAACTTTTTAGACTTTTATAACTTGAATAGCATTTTCGAGAATCAAGGAGACGATTTGAGAAAAATGATATCAGGAGAAGGATATATAAATGATTATCTCCTCCTTTCTTCAATATGCGTCAATGAATCAGGATCATATGCGCCATTCATACCACACGAAAGGGTGCCGTTTCGCTTTTCAACGAATACTGTGACATTTTTTGTATCAAGTCCATTTATCTTTTATATGTACAACACCAAAAATAAGCTTGTTCTTCATTTTTCTGTTATAACCAATCCATTTTACTAGAAGTGAAATACACTAAAAAACACATATTTTATGTTTAGCTATTTTGATATATTTTGTTGTTTTAATCTTCTGTTGGATATAAAATTCTGTTGGTGGATAAAAAATTCATACTCTTAATAAAATTTCATCTAAATATATAAATGTAATTTCAAAAAAATGTCCCTTAATTAAAAATTAATCGTCCGGAATGGATTCAGAACCTTTATCATGCCCCTTTTATAATTCTGTTGTTTACATAATTCTAAAAAAAGCATAAATAATTAAAATATCTGTAATGGAATGAATAGAAAAATAGGGATAAATATTTGCTAAAATCGGTGGACGCGTATATACCTAGGAGTCTTAAATTTTACATGGAATTAGGTTATTCGGTGTTCCTTTAGGGTTTTTAATCGTTTTTTTTTAATTACTTATCTATAGTTTTACGACGTGTTTTATATCATCTTTTAATTATCATCGATATTTGAAAAAATAGATGTGGAAATATAATACCATTAAAAATGAATACTGTGACAATAGTGTGTTGAATTTATTGACAAAATTGCGCATGCTCTCAGCATATAAATGAGATACCATGAATAATGTACCTCACAGCAGAAATTTATAATAATTTACGTGGTCTGCAGGATCCAAATTTAAATCTTATATGAGTAAATTTCTCAAAATTTGTTTCAATGTTCGAGAAGCAGAAAATGGTTCAATAATAAAAGGTACAAGGAACAGTTCAAAATTTACACCCTTTAAATTCAAGAGCTGATAACTTCCTGAATTTAATACGCTGCATCTGATTCTGTTCAAACGAGCCTATATATTTAGCTTTGATATATTTAACTGAGAAAACGTTTAAGACGTATGTCTCGAGGTTCACCAAATTCTTGAACGCATGCCGACTGCGAGAAAATTTAATTCGATTAGTGTTCATGACTTACTTGGACAGGGAAAGTTATAAGATTAGTAACGTCGCTGACTCTCAGTTGCCGATCCCTAAAGATTCGGATGATTTATCGTTGGCAGAGCTCAATGATATATTTTGAAAAATGTATCTCGATTCAAATAGGTTCATTCATAGAAAAAGCTATGTTCATTAGCTGAATTTAAGCGGTCCCAGGAGAATCTGCATAAAAATGGCCTCGACAATTCGACAAAATTCTTCTTCGTGTGTATATTTATTTTAACCATGGATCTGCTCAATGTGTCGATGAAGATATGTAAATGCCTCGGATTGAGAATGAGTTATGGTTAAGGCCATAATCTATCGTGGAAACGAAGATCAAAAAATTCAACATGTTGTCAATATTTAGATCGTAGTCGAGTAGACTACAAGTCATAAATCATGAAATATCTGATAACAGAAAGTTTATAAATATTCAACTAATGATAAAATTTATTGGCAAAGTTATAAATGAGAGTGGCGGTTCGCCAAATCACAAAAGAACGGAATGCAAATTTGCAGTTTCATTTTTCAATAATTGCAAGAGGAAGGGCGCATTTCATATTATTGTCAGTATTTTAGAGACCATATACATATTAACAATAAGCGATTTAGGTCCATAAATCGAGTGTCAGAATTCTATTTACCAGGTCTGAGAAATTTCTTTTGACCTCAATCTAGGTAATTGTTAAATTCCGTTCATAATCGACACCAGATCGATATTTTTATTTCTGAGAACAATCGGAAACGTATTATATCTTAAATCTTTCAAAACCAGTGTCTCAACATCGATCAGCGTGCGGAGGACAAATATTTTCTTGGTAGATTCAATTAAGCAATAAATACGATTTGCCACCCTCACAAAAATTCATGCTTTTATTTAACGTCGCAGATAAGAAGCGAAATGAATATTCTAAATATTTTTATAATTTGTAGGTCATGGACTTTCAGCCGATAAACTTGTAAATGTTAATATCATAGACAATCAAAAGAGATATTTTGACATGGATCAAAATTTCAAAAACTTTAGCCTAATTTTAAGATTTATTCAAACCGAGCTCGGATGCTTGAAAGTTTAATTGAACTTGAAGTTTCATTTCCAAGGATCTATGCCTAACATTAAACAAACCTAGTATCATACCTTTCGCCCTTGAAGAAGCGGTTGAGAAAGGCTTGAATGGAGGCATTCTATCCGGAGTCCTGAAATGAAATCAATTTAATGAATAATATCGACCACTACTTTGCTGTATATAGGACTGACCAGTCTAGAGTTCGTATTCATGGTGATTACGGCTTTAGCATCAACAAACAGCTAACGTCACCATTATTCCTTTCCATTTCAAGACTAACATTGTAGGAAAATCAGTGGGTGGTATTATTTTACAATAATCGACCTAACCAACGCTTAAAATCAGAATAGAAAAAGTCAACTCAGTTAAATTGTACTATCTCTCAGCACGTACCCTGGCATACTACTTGAAACGCTTCTAATATTCGGGATAAAGTCTGCTCCAGGCTACTTAAAAAAATTGTGACCAAGTTGTTGTAAGATCTTAAAGGCGTAAGTAAAAATTTTGACGATACACTTGTCAGAGGTGATAGCCTGAACACCATGTAAAAAATTAACAATACGTCCTAAAGAGCATTTGAAAGAACGAATTGCGCTTCAATTTACAAAAATGTCCGTTTGCCAAATAGTCATTAGAAAATCTAGACAAATTCTATCTAGAGACCGAATCTTAAAAACGTCTTAATAACGAGAGATCAAACAAATAACCGAACTTAATAATCTGAAACGAAATGAAGACTTTTCAAAGGTTTATAAAATTTTACCAATGAGTTATACCTAATCATTCAACCATTGATGGACATTTTATGAGCTGACTAAAAAAATCATTCCATGTAGAAGGTCAATTTAAAATGGATAGCTTTTCTTAATTTAAAATAACTATTGATTCTGACAATGTTCTTGAACATTTCGATACTTCCTTGGCGATGGAAATGTCATTTAACGCTTTTCTGTTAAATTTCTAGCAATCTTGTTCCCTTCATATTAATGTGTAAGTAAAAGGCCAATTCCAAATGCGTTAAAGATTCTTGATGAGAGCCAAACAAAATTTTCAAAATCCCAAAATTAATCACCATCAATCATTTTCGGTGTTTTCACAGTTCACAACGTGTTATACGGAATACGTTTTATTTTGATAACTGATCACAAGATCTTGTTGTCCTTATTTGGTTTCAATTTAGAATTCCTCTCTTTACAATAAAACCGTCTATCAAGATGGGGATTTATACTACGTCCATATGAATATGAAATTGAATTCAGACCATCAGATCAACATGGTAATTGGGAAGCACTAAGCCGATTTCGTAGCCGATACGACCTAACTTTCCATAATATAGAAGAAGATATTTCGGGCAAGGATATTTGGATCAACAATGTGAATTCTAGTTTTGTTAATCATAAAGGATCATATAAGTCAATCGTAACAAAATAATGATCCTATCATTTCGATTTTTTGAGAACCTTATCAAATGGATGACAAAAGACCCAAGATCAGCTCTAGCTTACTTAACAATATCAAATCAATTTTCAATCAAGGATGCTTGTGTATTTCACGAGCATAGACGAGTCGTACCAACGTCACTGAGGCTGATGATTCTTATAATTTTGAAAATAGCAAATTCTGGTTCATAAAAGATGAAATAATTTGCACGGTCAACAGTAATCTAGCCTTGGATTGACAACAAGACTATCAGTAAGTAATTCTTATCATATTTGCTGGAGTACTAGAAATGATTTGACTCCAAAAGTACACCCATCCGTTCCTCCTCTGAATCACTGGTCGAGAATTCACATTTTCAATTGCGTAAAGATTCTTCATACAAATTATCTTGTGGTTTTTGATGCATATTCCTGATATACGTTGGTGCTTCCCTGTAGCTGAACTTCCTCTCGTTCAACAACCTCATCACTGGAAGAAGCCTTTGTATTTTTTGGTTTTCCCGAGGTTATCAAATCGAGAACCGTCCTTCTATCACCTCTGTACCGTTCGTTAATTGATACAAAAATCGAGTACACGCGCATTAAGGGAATTCGCCGTACCCGCTCTAGACAAACGGATCCTCATAAAGATTCATTCAAACTAATTTAAAGTAAATGATCTAATCGGAATTAGCAAAACATAGTGCAGTTCGTGAAAAACTGGTGCAATTACGAAGAATGATACTCGAGTGTGGTTTATGCCCAATTGAGTTCGTATTTAGAAATCGCATATAGACCCTTTCTGATAAATAATCTCAACAGAAACACATGCAATATTTGAACCTGACGAAGACCACGTTCCCTCTAAATGGATCAGTCATCCTTAATCGATAAGGGATTACTTCATAAAGGAGAAATACGAGTCAGGTTGGGGAATTTGAAATATTATCGATTATCTGGGATAACCAATATTAAAAATTGCATTCTACATAACAACCAACTAATCAAGAGGCACAGAAAGCAGTGAAGAATTGTTTATGGAGTCGAAGATACAGACCTTGGTATTTTCGATGGCAAAGCAAAAGAGAAATGCGTGAGAAAGTAAGATCTACCTCGTAACAATTGAGAATGGTCACCGACGAGACCTACGTAATCCAAAACACTTCTGAAATACCCAGAAGTATGGTAAGGCAGATTGTACGCGCCGACTAATTCATATATGTGGTAGATATTACAATGGCGAATGCCCTCTATCTGATATAAATTAAATCCCTAGATTAGTGTTACGGAACGCAAAATTAATAACACCGGCCTCGAAGAGGTCCATACCAATTGGGCTTGACATTCATGGCAACCTCATGTTCATGTCGATAGGCCACTTATTTGCCTGTGATCTCTGAGCTTTCGACCTGAGGAGTATTGGTTCTTCACCAATCGTCTTCCTGATATTTTGCCACCTGGTCGCATTTGCCTGGTTGGCCTCTACTAAATGAGTTGTGTTTCATAATCTTGTGAACCCTGTTGAGTACTCCGGACAGTAAAAACAGTAGATTATCCATAGTGGGAGTTTGGGGTTACATATATATAGCTAATTATTTTGAAGTTTGGTCTGTATGATCTAATAAGAATAGCGTTACACGAGTAAGAGTAATAATTCGCTGCTAACCCATTGATAAAACATCACATATGTAACTCTAGTCATGAGTTAGCGCTGTAGCCGTTTCCTACTCTCACGTTAAATTCTTGGGCCCGCTAGGCCGTCTAATGCATCGTAGGCGAGGCAACAATTAAGAGAGTTAGATCTGGGATAGAATCCTAAAAAATCTTAGTACGAGCTAGGGGTCCATTACCCCGATATATCGATGTCAGCCTGAAAAAATTACTGTTGCTAGGGCCATAGGCTTGATACCTCGTACCACGTCGTGAATTGACCAAAATCTTATACCCTAAATGAATGCTAAACTTGAGTTTTTAGAGAAATCCGTTAAGCACCATTTATTCTTCTGAAGAGCATGACGACCACATGGCAATGTAGCTCGATGAATCAGAATACACACTGAATCATGTACTTTGAGACGCTGGCTAGTTTTTTCCACTTGTCAGTCACCAAATAGCCACTACGAGAGCAATACAGTCTTCAAAAGGGGCCCTGATGTAACCTGATGACGTGGTGGTGTTTTCGTGAGATCATTGCATTCGGCTTACGTTTTTATCTTGATGTAGAGCCACTGGCAGTCTCTTTAGGTTTTGATCGTCGACGAGGGTGATATTTCTATTTTTACCGGCCATTAAATGATGTCATGTGCTATATGAGATAACCGTTCGCCTTATTTCTGCATCTATCTCGTCAATTAAACCCCTGACCTTAATCGGCTCTCAGCCAGGCCTTCGCTTTTGTGTCACTGATGGCCTCTAATAAAGTCGAATCATACTGGATTATCGCCTGGATTAAAGGCCTATAAGGCGATAATTGTAGAACGGTGATGGACAAGGTCGCGCGTCTCATATACGAGATAGCAGTATAAAGCCGCATATTACGGGTTACTGATGTTGGCTCGTTCGAAAACAGCTAGCCCGATATCACATAATGCGTTCATCACAGTCAAGGGAGTAGATGGGAACGTGATAAACGTAATCGTATTAAGGCCCACACGCTTATTCTGCTGCCGCGGAATACTATGATGGGCTAATACACACCCCTGTTTAAGATGTCACTGCCTAAGGGTCATGTTTTAAACATTCAGCCTTAGCCAACTGCTTAATTCATTAATAAGTGCGGGCGGCAGATTTGATATGATTTAGTACCATATAAAAAGAAATTATCTAACTTTTTAAAACGGCATAATTTAATGGCCAATTATTTAATTATTATTTTTCAACAAATAATTATTCGAATTTAATATTAAAATCAATTAAGCGTCTGACTGCATATAGATTTTAAATGAATTGCCATGACTGTGACTTTCAAATGCATCATTAAATATTATATAACATATTATCCTTTATATTTTTGTAACTAATAGTAGGCACCAGTTTTTTACTTATGTTTATTGAAATTAAATCCTGGATGTTAAAACTTTGCAAAACGATAGCACGCATCATACATTGGATTTCAAGAAATAGATAGTTGGCAGTTCTTAAACAATATAACGAATTGAGCATTTGTAAAATTAATCTTTAAATCGTCTTTAATTAATCAAATTCAACCAATGATATATGGAATCTCAAGCAAAGTATCATGAATTTTAACCAAATATTATGAAGCGTGGATAATTGTATTGCTTCAGAAACCATAATAACCCGTTCATGACAGTATCTAAATTGATACTGGATAATATTCGATATAAACTTTAATATATTGACCTAATTATCGATTCATAAATTACGTTATCATTTAACAAATACCGAATTCTGATATTATACAAATATTATTATCTTTCCCAAAATTAAACTCGCATTTTTATATCCGATAAATCGATGATTAAAAATGTTATTTAATATCAATGATATAATTTAAAATATTGGAATATTTTTAATATTTTAAATCAAGTAAAATGCTTCATAAATGTTAACGACATTTTACGATTGATCATCGTTTTATCCATAATATACAAGTCCAATTCACAAATAATTTTACTTTCTAAAAATACTGTAGAGATTTTTACGTAGCTAGCAGTTTATTCATATTTTAATATACACAATTAATACGATTTTAAACAAATATTCTCAATTATTTTGTCAAAATGATTAATAAAATTCAAAAAATTATCTTAAGTATTCGTTTGATAGAATAATATATAATCTAACCAGATTTACTACATATTCGAAATTTAGTGTAAAATTTTACTTGTTTTTAACAATTAAAATTAACGAATTGTAACGATGATTATTGATTAATATTCATTTATTTGATCAATATTAATTGAATTATGGTTACTAATTGAAATTCATTTCAATTTGAATTGTTTAAATTTTCATTTATTTTACATTTTTTGATGGCTGACACTATTAATGAACTTACACTTAGACTTGCCAATTATTTTCTTGAGAACAATGAAGAAATGACTTCAGTCTCGTTCAGTGGATATATTGTTTATTTTACATTTTTACTTCTCAATTACGGGCTTCAAGGCCAAGCAAAATATGATTTATCTGCTTTCTTGGATTGTAATTATTCACACATTGAATTTTCATTAGAAAAAAATGTTTTGGAGTATGAATGTACCAATTTGCTGACAATCGATGAATTTTATCATATCGGCAGTGTAAAATCAGCAATTTTTCATTCGAGACGTCTATTAGAAACTTTTAGACAAATCGCTATTAAGACTAATGACTTTGAACTTAAACCTATTGATCCAATGAACAAAGAACGTCAATATAAAACAATACATGAATGGGCGAATATTATCAAAAACCTTCCTTACGAGGATATATTTTCTGAATCGCTCCTGACAGAGTTAATATTATTTATTGTCAATGAATATGCCATAAAATTCAGATGGTTTGTAGCCGCTAATCGCAGATACACTCGCCCTAAAACATTCACTGATATAAATTTTAGACAATACAAAGTAAAAATGATGAGAATGGTTGATTTTTTTTATTTCTATGAAGATCTAGAATTAAAAGCATCGATTATTTTTGTAAAGTTAGAAATACCTGATATATTTGCATCTTTTGTTATACCATTTGCAGATAATAATATCAACAATGTGGTGAAAAACATGAATGTAATATTTTAAATTAAATTTAGGATGTATATTTTAATATGTGGTTTTGTCTATCTGAACAAAAAAAGATAGAGTTATATATACCGCATTTCGGAATATCGACCAAAATCAGTTTTAAATCATTTTTACAATTTTATAACATGAGCAATCTATTCGTTAATAATGGAGCAGATTTAACGAATATTATTATGGGTCCAGGTTATATTAATGACTACATTATGGTATCCTCCATGAGTATCAATGAAACTGGATCACTTATGCGAGGCTCTTCACGATCACCTATTCTACTTCGTGCTTCTAAAACGATTCAGTCTATCGAAATTTCAAGGCCGTTCATTTTTTATCTCTACAACAAAAATACTAATATTGTACTACATTTTTCTGTTATAACGCATCCCAATTAATAGCTATAATTACTATTTAGTCATTTATTAATGATTAGATGCTATTCAAGTTTTTCTTTTTTTAACCTGATTAAATAATGCCATTTCGAAAGGTTATATAAAAAATCAAAATTCATAAATTGAAGATAGGTTGTTGAAGGTGATTTGATTCTTCGAAATATATGTACTTTGAGCAAGGTTTTGAAAAAATATTTAGTATTATATTGAGACATTCAATTTATTTTTAATTACCAAAAGCCTTGTCTTATTTTCAGCTTTTGGGAAACATGATTTTGAAATAAATGAAAAATAGACAGGGTTTTAAACAACTGTGGTGAAATTCGTAAAAATTCTTTAATTTTATCTTCAAAATAACAATTAAATTGAGACTTCAATTAATTTTATGCAGCTATAAAGGCCTTAAATAGATTTTTTGGAGAAATATGTTCAGTTTTAATGTTCGTTGATTGAAAAATGAACTATAAAATTTTTAATTTTCTACAATCTCACACATGGCAATGAATCATCGATTGCATCAATAGAAAAAACATATTAAAGATACTCGACGATTTCTATTTTTTTAATATAAAGGCTGAAATTTGTTTTTTAATTTGATTATTTATTTTGCACATGCCATATAACTCAACAACAAAAAGTAAGAAAAGCTACTTATAATACAAATTCAAGGAAAATTGTTTTGAGCGAAAAATAGACCGGGTCGAAAAAAAGAGAGTTTACTGGATATAATGTTTTTAGCTTTGAGATCATATCCCTGGCATTCACTAAATTTTTAATAAAGAATCTATAAGACTACAAGTATTAAGTTAAATTTATATTTGGAATTATTTCAAATTTCATCATCGATTTTTCAATATTTATATATAAATAAAGATTTGTATCTAACCTATCTTCCATTTTATTTAAATTCGGTTTGCTCTCTTAATATAATCTATAATTTTATGGTTAAAATAAATTAATAATAGCTTTTGAGAAATAATTTTTTACAAATAACTTATATTTATATACCAGCACTAAGCTATATCTGAACAAATATGATGTTTTTTGATTTGAATACCTACCATGTCTATATATATCAAAAATTTAACACCAAAAATATAAACAATTTCATATTTACAGTA
>JWZT01000743.1:109839-121846 GCA_000827895.1 Thelohanellus kitauei
ATGTATCTATTGAATCATTTAATCTAAAGGACCTGTACTCCTTAATTTTGTGTACATTTCCCATACATTTATCATTTAATGATTTGTTGTATCATCATATTTTATTTCCTATATACGTACGAATTTGATTTAGCCGCTTTTGTTTTGATTAAATTTTACGCCGAAATTATACATATTAAAAAATATAGATGTAATAAAAATATTTAATGATTTGACATCATTATAATTAAGAAATATCGTCATTAACTCGTGGATTAAATGATATTTTAATGTTCGAATCCCAAGTAATACTATAGAATAATGACTTTATATTGTATTTAAGTGGAGATTATGGCCAAAAATTTAACAAAATTAGCGAAGGCATAAAATCAATCTATTTCGTCGATCATACGGCAGGGATAGTTTTAGTTCATCGTAAATTCTGTAATAATTTAGGAGATGATTGGATTCAAATACTGGATGTTAACATATATTATCAGAATTTTAATATTGAGTCGATTGGTGGATGGTTTATTAAGGCGCCAAAATCCATGCTTTTAAAATAAAGAAAGTATAAGTGAGAACTGGAGGGCTAGAAGAATCTGAATGGAATTTAATGATACTTGATTTTGAGACTAAACCACAATTAGAAGTCATTTTACCGAATCTATTTCGTATTTCAGTAATTAAAATTGATTAAAGAATGTTATACAATGCAACGATATACATGTACATTATTATATTGTTGCAATAAATATAGATGAAGAAAAATGCCTGTATACATCAATCAAAAACTCGTATTTTGTCAGAGTTGTGTGCAATTTTCATACCTTTGAAGATGAATGTCCAATAATGATCCATCCTATACTACAAGGGGTGATACTGGCTACTATATTGAAAAACACTCATGATTTCCATACATATATATCCAAGAATAATGGTAAATCCTTCGAAATAACTAAAATCAAATTTAATAATCGCAACGTCCAAGATTTATCCAGTGAAGGGATATTTACAGTGCTTTGCACTCACATTTGTCGGCTTTGCAAATCATTTGGCAACTTTGCAAATCATTTATCATCTTTGCAAATCTTTTGTTGTCTTTGCAAGACATTTAGCGGATTTGCAAATCATTTGGCGACTTTGCAAATCATTTGTCGCAACGTGAAATTTTAACATAAAAATTTATATTTGAAAAAAGAATTAACGAACATATTTATGATTTTTCAGTGTTAAGGTTTCATCGAAAAGACGTGAATATATCTTCATTTATGATCACATTATGGATACGCTTCACCTTGAATGGCCTCAAAATTGAATGAACCAGCCAAAAGTTATCAGAAAATTTCAGTGTTGGTTGCCATTTCGATATCTGCCTTTTTATCCATATGCATAGATGTTGATGCACATAACTGAAACTCGTTTACAGATTTCACAGAATTCCAAAAATTTCCCTCAATTGGAAGATCAAATATAATAATTATGGACAAAGAGAGAATTCATAAATTAATGAAATTAAAAGTATTATTTTCTATAAAATTTGATTCGAACATCTACCTCCATGTTCTCCTCAGCTCAATCCGATCGAGGANATGGCGTTAGATCGCCACATGAATTTATTAAAAAATCTTGAATCCACCAAAAATTTATATGTTCATTCTTTGAAGACTAATTATTTAAGATTTTACCCCAAAATTTTATCGATTTCTACTATTCTCTTAATAATTTGTATGGTTTATCTTACTATAGGTCTCCTTCCTTTACCAAAAGTTACGAAATCTGTTTTAATTATTTCTATTCATCCATTATATGCACCTAAAATAAATTAAACGTATCGAAATTCATATATCGTGAAGATAGATACTTCTATGGATTACTTCCTGAAAATCAGACACTGCTAGTTTACTCTGTATACATATATATTTAATATCAACACAACAGGTAATATTAAATACATTTCAGATTTTTAATCAATGTTTTAATAGTAAAAATTGAACCATTAAGTAATTTTGTATTATAAATGAAAATGTATACCCTCACATATCTTTAAGTTCTAATGATAAAAATTTATACTTAGGTACTAGAAAAAATTTACAAATTATGGCGAGCTATTTTGGATGATTACATCGTTCTTATATGCTCTACATATGTCAACAATATGCTCATGTTTCAAAAAAATATATTAAACAATTATACCATCTATCATCTAATATGAGGCTTCATTATTGATGTTGTTTTTATAACGATGAAATTTATAGTCGATAGCATTCATTCGATAGCTATTTGTACAATAAAAATACAACTTTTTGACAAATAAATATTGTCCATAAACTCAATTATTGTTTTTATATTTGAGATTAACTGCGATCTACTTAATGATAAATTATAGTTATGAAAAAATATAATTATTGCGCATTGATTTTTAATGACTCATATATTAAATATATTTACATATTACAACTTTTTTGGGAAATATTAATTGACGATATAAGGCAATCCATTTTATTTCATTTAAAAAAAATTTTCATTTAAACCAAATTCGAGCGGATTTATAACTTAATGTCAGCTAGACATGTTCAAAATAATGAGTCGAAAAATTTCGATAGATTATGTATATAAAATGCACGTAATAATTTTATTTATTTTCAGTTTGTAATTTATAACAAAAATTAAATGATTGAGCTTTTAAAAATCATAGAATCACGTTTCTAATATGAAAAGCGTTAACGTCAGCACATATATTTCTACATAAGCATTAACAGATTTGCGATAATGTGATTAGAAATGATGTGCATAGATGGCCCGGCATTGTTTAAAATTGAATCATACCATAAATTACATAAATATGAACATTTCATTGTCTTTGGAAAACATGACGAATTAAAATCCATTTAATATAATTTAGAAATAAATCATTTTGAAACTGGATGAATTAAAAATTTGTTCGTTTATAATGGTATTTAATAGTAAATTTGTTGTAACATCTACCCAATTATATTGTTAATGTCAAAATTATACATGTAAAATTTTCAAATAAATGGTATTTGGAAGTTTAGGCCAAAATATGTAAATCTAAACTATTTATATATTTACATCAATTTATCAAAAAAATTGGTTACGTCACTAAATTCATCGTATTAACACTTGGATCGATATCAGATCTCTAACTTTTGAGGTATTTAATCAAATGTTCTTTTGCTAAAACAAGCTATACGCTAATTAATGGAATCTTCGTTTAATCCTTAATAATATTCTAATATAAAACCATCAAGATCACGAAAATATGTTAATTTTTATTAATTTAAATTATAATATATGTAAATATATTTTTGACACCTCATACTAAGTGTTGACCATTCACTCTCTAAGTATTCATTTTTTTCTAAGAGCTATTTTTCATTGAGTAATGTCGTAAATCCTAAAAAACATTCTCATTAATTATAGACGGGAAACTCCTCGATAATAGGGTACTCGCCGTGGTAATTTGTAAATTATTTGTCCTATTTAACTCTGCACTGAACTGAAATCAATTAGGCTACTCTGATAATATTTAGTTTATGCGCATACTATCAATCTCAATATTAATTAATATTTTCTAAATTTTGATTGAAAACATAGACAACATATTACGATAGTTTTTAAAATTATAGGCATTTCTGAAGGTCGATAACATCGCATATTTTGAAATCATCAAATACAATTTATACTTTATCCAAAGTGGACGCTTTATTCGCATTGATTTACGATACCCGACAAGGCTCGATCTCGTCTCAAACAGCGATTTCTCAGATTTGATTTAATTCAGTGCTCATGTAATATATTCTGAAGGTGTATATTTAATAAATATGATGTACACAAAAAAGATTTCAAGTTTGGAGAATACGATTGCAATCCACTCCTCCAAACAGGCGATTTTTGTGAGAAAAAAAGGAATGCAAAGTAACGATCAGTTCATCTGCAAAAAACATGATATACAATGCTTAAGTATATACAATAATTATTCAGAAAGATATTGCACTGGATTCCAATGTGGTTGTTTCGAATGATTGATCAATAACGGGATGTGCAACGTAATTAAAGAATACAGGGACGGATCTGATGAAAATAATTGTGAGAGTAAACCAAAATGTAATTAGAAACTTGCCACACGACTGAACATTTATGTTAAAACAATTGTATTCAAAAAGATAGGATGTTAAGATATGATTTAATGAAGGTTTTGCCCATAAATTTGAATTCAATTATCAATCACATGCAGATGATTCTGGAGATATGATTGTAAACTGTAACGATTTATCATAGATCATGTTCAGTTCATATCAATAACAATCATAATAACCATCATCGTGTCGGTCCTTTTTAATATATCACGCCTTCAGCGCTTTGAGGCCAATCTTACTTTCCACAAGAGTAACCATTGATTGGTCAAAAAATTAACATCCATAGAAAATCTATGTAATTTAGCTGATTTACATTTGCGCCTTAATATTTTTAATATATCTGAATATTTTTGTTATCATTTTATATATTAAATGTCGATAAATTGCTAATCAAATGCTCAATTTATACTAAAATATACATTTTTAATCACGAGGAGTGAAATATGGTTCATTTAAAACAAATACTTTTTAACGCATGACAACTTTGTCATATTCAACGTTTGCTTTAGATCAAACAAAATGAATTCACGAAAAGAGTTTTATGTATGCAAATAATGTTCATTAAATATAAATGTCCTCATTTTTAACGCCTAAAAGCTGAGCTTGAAGATTCTTGGATCCTCCATATTATATCTGTTATAATGTTTGTGATCAGGTAGCGATGATTTATTCCCAACTGTCGGCATAATAAATATCCATATTATACACTAGTTAATCCCTTTTTATTTAGAAAATACTCAACTCGATGGGATAGGAGATCAAAGATTCACATTCTTATACATTTGTCTCGCGATTCCTTGATTCTTTTCGGCGTGACGAACTCTTAACAAATAACACATTTTTATCATTGGTAAAATTTTGAGATTATTTCCAAAACCATTTCTCAATGGAATGAGAAGGAAGAAGCCGTGTCGTAGATATAGAGGCAGCATTATTAATGTATAATACATTAAATAGTTTCAAATAGTCTCTTCTTAAAAATTTTACTATTGATCAGAATGTTGACATTCTTTGACTAACAAAGCTAAGATATATGACATTAAATCTTGGTTAAAATTTTTTGAATCATAACGTCTGTCTAATTGATAATTATCAGAACAAAATCTATGTTATGTGAAACCAGCTAAAACTTGAATCGAAATATACCAGATATGCGCTTTATGTGAATGTCTCTCTAAGCCTTGGGTATATACTATCAACATATCTCGAATATTGTATTTGTGAATGAAGTCTGGTAACCAGTTAAAACCTGTCCAATAAGTTGAATTCAATAAAACCATCAAAAACTGTAATTTTCTCTCAAATGCAAACAAGCTAGAGTATATCGACTTTTCAAATTTTATATCATTATCTAACTCTATTAAATTCGGATGAAAGTTTGAAAAGATGTAGCAACTCTAGAACATTCATTTAGTCACGTTAACATTAGTCAACTTATTCGATCTACATTCCCAAAAAATTACATCCTCTATTATTCACAATCTTTATATATTCATCACTAGATGAGTGTATTAAAAAGTGATATATTAGAAGGAACTATTCATGATCTGGCACAGGTCATATGAAGAGGGGCGAAGATTAAATTTAGCCTCAAACCCTAATATTTGAAATAAATAAATAAATATATTGCACCAATTAAACCTAAAATTTTATCTTCATTTTAATTATTAACCACATAAAAATTATTCTCATTTTGCTATATATCGTTGAGTATACTATTTCGTAATTTGGATCAATATCTAGTATAATTATGTTTAACCAAAAAATTTAATGAAATGATTTATATTTATAATCGACGAGTGTCGTCTATGTGCATTAATCGTAAAAAATAGTACATGGTATTTATTCATATAGGGGTTCTCCAATGAAGTCAGTAATTTACCCTATAAATTCTGTAATTTTCTCGATCGAATACGTTATTTTTACGATCCAGTCGTCACAGTATTTTAACTCATATTTTATCAATATTTAGCTCGTAAATATATAATGAATTTTTCATCTCTTCATTAAAGTCCCTTCTTTTTGTATTTTAGTATATATTTCGGTAATGGCTATCACAGTACAGAAGTGTAATTTGTATTGATCTACGTTGTTAAATAGGATAGATTCTTGGTTTAGAAACGCTTGTTTTAAAATGTTCTTCAATTTTTCTATCAAATTATCAATCGGGTTGTGGACAGGCGAGTAGGGTGGTGGGTATATTTTACTGCGACTTTTAACTAGGAGCATATCTGTCCATAAATGTATTGTGTATCCTCACCTTATCAATTACGAAAGCACATTCCTGTATTCCATTGGAAAAGAAAAATGCAAAACCCTACATGTCTCCACAAAAATGTTCTCTATTGAATTTATCATCCTGTGCCTTGAAGAATTCGAGGTTACCAGCGTCCCCGATAACATAAACCAACCTGTTTAATTTTATTCAAAGTATATCATAAGAATATATGCCTTCAGAATGGGATGGCTACTACCAAAATAAGCTAAAGACAACTATAGTTGTTACTTAAGTAATGAAATTAACGAATAGATGTACAATCTTTTAATTTGTTTTTGTAAATTTTGAGAAAATGTGATTGAAAAATGTTAGAGACTTGATCTATAAACCAAATATATATGATTTATATAGAAAATTCAACACCATTTAATTGAACGCAAACCAGTCAAGATACTGTAGTGTGTATTTTAACATGAAATGACTTCATATATTCGCTCTCCTCCAAAAGTTTAGTAAGATTATTCGACATATAATTTCACATTTAAATCAAAAATATCAAATGAACAATAAATAAAAGAAGCATTTGTAAAGATGCAGGACATTTTCTGTAAATATTGGTTGTGTAAGAATTTCGGACTAAGTTTCATACTTCATTTTGAAAATATGTTTACAACTCAAAATCAGTTATTTGGAAGTGTAGAGATCGAAAATCATAAGCCTAATTTAACTATGAACAGATTTTCGAATTCACAAAATTGTTTAGAAAGTATTTATAGCATCTATCTAATTTTCAAAGTTTAATCGTTACAATATAATGGCATTGAGAATAATGTATTGTTATTATTTTGACTGTTTTAGTTTTGAAAGACGTCAATAATTTATTAAAATGAAAAAAAAAAATATAAACAAATTTGCTGCATATTTCATTAAAAACCATTAATAATAACAATGAATATTTTATCTTAGCAAAAATACGTCAATAAAGATAAGATGTCTTTGATATCTATAATTTTGAATATCTGTGATTTGTTCACATATTTCTTAAATAACAAAAATGAAATTGCTAATTTTTAAATTAACTAGAGCGTGTACAATGGTGCATTTATATGGTATTGTATATGAAATGATTATTTAAAAATGGTGTATTATATTTTTTGCAATTAGAAGAATATAGATTTAAAATAGTAGTAACTAACTTCAATATTTATAAAAGAAAGATACATAAATGATTATTGATATCATATCATGATAAGCAAGTACTTAAATATAACTATCAATACATGTTAATGTTATCGCTCCATAAATAGTTATTCACAAATAGGATATATGATTATTTTCAGTCATTTTACCTTCAAATGTTCTCATCAAGATTGTAAATATTCAGATTCTAAATTTGTAATTGGTTTAAAAAAAAGAGCGGAATATAAATAGCAGAAATATATTAAAACTCTATGTATTATAGCGATTTAAATTGAAAAATCATATAAATAAATCGACAAAGCGTTTTGACTCATATTTTTTCATAAAAACCCTCAAACTATACAAAAGATTAACAAAAAAATACAGAAGGGGTAAGACTAATTCCAGGTACGTTTGAGTATCATGAAATGTCTAAACATTTGATGTTCGCAACGATAAAATAGATGAACATCTTGAAAAAAATTCTTCCTTTGTAATTTATCAAATAAAATTAATGTATGAACTAATTTATATGTGAATATCAAGAATGTTTATATTAGAATCAAATCACTGAATATGACAAAATACGTATTTTGGAGCCTTATAGCTAAAAATGATTCATTTCATA
Source organism: Thelohanellus kitauei (assembly GCA_000827895.1). Taxonomy (NCBI): domain Eukaryota; kingdom Metazoa; phylum Cnidaria; class Myxozoa; order Bivalvulida; family Myxobolidae; genus Thelohanellus; species Thelohanellus kitauei. The sequence continues at coordinate 118,004 of JWZT01000743.1, forward strand.
ATTTTGAGTGTTTTCAATATACTCCGACAACTTTGATCCAAAAGTTTTTAACTATAAATATCATGTATACAGACAAATCTAAGGTCAATCAGGACATAAAGAAAAAATCAGGAAGTGCTTTATATCATCATAATAGCTCAAATAATAGATCTAGACGTGAATGGTTGAAATTTGTGTTTGAATACAGCTATAAATCGCAAATTAATTGTCAATATTTTCAAATATTGTCACTAAGTGTTATAACTTAGAAAAAAATATTTATATTTTTGAATAATGCGGTCAAGCATTGCGGCTGGGATTGAAAAACATCCAAATAATAAGAAACGCTAGATTTAAAAATCTCACACATGTAACTATGTGTCAATGAACTGTATGAACATAATCATATTATTATAATGAATACAACTTCCAGCCAAATATATAGATCTTTATAATTAAAAATGAAACACATCCCCCTCCATATGTAATGCTAAACAGCTTTTGGATATTGAGATTGGAACCAATATGATAAATGACCTTGGCTCTTACGGAGCATGGCTAAAAGAATGTACATGATATGGTTCCTGATACTTCAGAGAGGACATTGAAAAAAATAAGTTATAATAGTAATTATTGTTTCATTGTGAATTCCTTAAAAAATTTAAACTATATTGATACTTAAAACGTTTTCATTTACAAAAATAATGTGCGAAATTTTGAATGATAATAAGTTTATTTACTAACAGATAATATTTTTTGTATCACACAAACCTAAATATTCGATATTAACAGTAAGTAGAACATTGAAAAGTATATTGAAATATTATCTAAAATATCGTGGTATCTAAATCATTAACATAAATCGATTAATATATCAAAAAACAGAAACGATGGATCGTTAAGACCTAAATATTTCACAAAAAAAACAATTACTGTGGAGATACACTGGATTTCGACAAAACAAGATATAATTAAACCTTGGTAAATATACTTAAAAAGAGTAGAAGAATGTAAATATATAATCGAAAATATTGTTTATGATTATAAAAAGTATTCTTGAAGTATTTTTATCACGCCATATAGATATTTGTTGTTAAGAAATGGGACTATCATTAGTATCGAAAATATTTAATTGATAATCCTTTATATTGGCTTAAATATTTCCATTCCAACTCGATGGAACTGTCATATATCTATTTCATAATTATCTACCTACTGTTTAAATTCAAAGATATATTTTTTATACCGAAATGGAAATAGAATCTTTAGTGATCATCGATTCTGAATATATATTATGAAGAACGAATGTGTATTATATTTAAGAATAATATGTTAATATAATTTTTATCCTCCTTCGTTGTGTAATTTGATTTATCCACGAATTACGATTTCAATTATCTTCAGTGTCAGACGAGGTTATTGAAAATACAAAGTATGACTTGTGATTATGAAGATCTCTGGACCAAGTTAGTGATGAAATCAAGGCAGTATTCAAAGATGCCAAAAAATTAGAAAAATCTAAAAAAATGTAAGGTATCATGAGTCAATATCTCAAGAAGAAGAATTGGCCTATTTTAAGGCCGTAAGATTGAAAGAAATTCATTTGGATGATGATATACGGGCCTTTTTTCGGTATAACAAGTCAGCCGAATGCTATCTTGAAATAAAATCTAGCTGAGCTACTGCGTTATACGAGAAAAGGAATTACACTTTGTTGAGAAATGTAATTAACCAATAATAACAGCAAAGTATTGACAGATTCCACGAATGCTCTGCCAGATACTGGTACATTTATTAAACGATTCGTGGTGATGGCCTTAAAAGCGAAGAAATTTACAATCGATCTGACAATCTGAGGCGTGAACAAATAAAACTCACATTTGTCAAGCGACCGATGTTGAGATGACAAACGTCGGAGAAGATATATCATAAGCGCGACAAACATTTAAAAATGTATTTGAAAATTTAATCAGTTTGAAATAAACGAACCTTGGATTCACGAAATAAAATTGAAAGATATGGGATACTCTGAACATTGACATATATCTCTCTCCAGGAATTGCATCGAAATATTTCAACACCTCCGTTCTATTGCTTTTTATCAAGAATGACTTCAATTAATATAATCTGAATGAAAATGCCTATGATCCATAACATACTAATTAATTGATTTGGAATCTTAGGTTTTTTGAATAAAAAATTTATTATATATTTTCAACGATTGTATTCATGATAACTTAATTGAACATTAAGACTAAGGTAACTAATCTACAATTTTGTCTATTTTACATAAATCCCGTTAAATAAATATGCAATAGATGGATCTGTATGACCATATATAATTCCCCTATTCATACTCATGCCCATGTGAACCTTTCTACGAAACTCCCTCGATTAAAAACATTTATAAGTGTTTGGAATATATAAGATATCGATTTTAAATATTTTTGACAAAAAATATCACTTGAATATATTATCTAAAAAATCGGTATATACGAGCAATTTTCCTCGCTCGTACTGCTCCTAATTCCTAAATCAAATATTGAACATAATATATTCGATCTTTTCCTTTTTATTTATTATCTTCTTGGTATGGAAAAACCATATCGTCTTTTGATTTCTGTAAGCATTCAGATGGACATATAAAATAATAAAATGTCAAAAAAAGGTTTACAATGGCTACGTGTGTAAATATGAGCGATTCGAAACGTAATTAGCATGAGTTTCCATTTTGACAACTAATGACTTGAAAATTTATCACAAATTTATTCTTCATTCCATTTTTTAGTTAATAATTGGCTCTCTTAGTTTGAACTTACGATTTATACCTAAAAAACTATTTTAAATATATTCAGATAATGGTAAATTACTTATTCCCATAATTTAGATGTTATCTTGTTATTACATTATAATTTTACAAATAAATTTAATTATTTTAAAAATTGTTATTTCATTCTTAAATTGATTAACACATAACAAAACACATGATATCAATCTTATAAAACGCGTCACCGTATTAAATATGGTATTCTTTTACAGTTAAAATTTCACAATGATAGAATTAGATTTAATTGTCAAAATATAGAGCGATTTTCAAACTTACAATCAAAAATCAGATTTTAATGTACCACTTTTGAACATGTAAGATATTTAGACAAGTATTTTGCATATAACACACCAAAATATTAATTAAAACATATCCTCATGACTAATAATTAGAAAGGACTTTACATGTTTTTATGATATTCTATTTGTGTCATCTGATTTAATTTTAGAGCCTGTGTCTTCTGTATTTCATATAAACAGGTTGATCTTGAGTTAGTTGAATGATTCGATATGTGTAAATAATCAAATTTAACCATTATCAAAGCCTACTAATTTTTAACAGAGCTCAGAGATTTTAATATAATGATGAGATACATTAATCAGCCAATTGAGACCATTGTGTACACCAGTGATGGGCAACTTCTCCATGAGGCGGGCCAGATATGGTACAACCAAGTTTTTCGCGAGCCGGATTAATAAATGAATACTTTAATCATGAACTAATCATCAAATGGAGAAAAAAAAGAAATTGTATTTGATTTAATCTTTAAATATATAGATCCAAAAGATATAAACAATTTTACTTTGGAAAAAACTGAAGTTTTTTAAACATTTTTGGTTAGATAAAAGGTATTAACAAGTTTCTTGAACTCTGGCTGCATGTTTTAACTTTATGAATTTCAACAAAGATTAAAATTGAAAATCAGATAAAATCGAAAGTATCTTGGTTATTTTAGTGTTCATGGTCGATAATATTGGTTCATAGATGCTCGACGAGCCGAACAGAGATAGTAGTTTCATGGCCATCGTTCGCAAGTT
>JWZT01000745.1:29151-50217 GCA_000827895.1 Thelohanellus kitauei
TCTCAACATCATTTATTATCCCAGCGAACGGATGCCGATCTGGTAACGTAGCCCGAGTGGGCTGAGGATAGGGATGAGTGTTTAGCAGGGATGAGTCCTGCACTACCCTAACTGCTTACAGAAGGGTGCCCACCCCCCGGAGTAAGACCCTACCTTACGTGGACACCGTCGCACTAGCGGTTGACGTAAAGTCCGTGCAGAAATGTACCGGTGCAGGTTTAAATACCTCTAGCTGAGAGCAAAAAAACATCATTTATTAAAGGAAGGGGATATGCGTCTCTCTTTGTGATGCGGTTAAGTGCCCTATAATCGACACAAATTCTTATATCTCCATTCTTCTTAGGTACGTATACTGCAGGAGTACAATACAGGATAGAGCTCGGCCTTATGATGCCAGTATCGATAAGTGTATTCATTTGGTTGATAATTTGGTCCCTATATTGTAGTGTGATCTGGCGAGGTGGAATTTTACACCATTGATCCTTTACCATAGGAATACGATAACAGAATCCTTTGACTCTTGACTTCGTGTTTAAAATAGAGGGGAACTCTCTACATAGGCCGTCGACGAATGGATTAAGAGAGAAATTATCAGAGGTCAGATTATATATTGGTAAGTGATACGTGGGATCTTCTATGGTGGTTTTCTCAATGTGAAGTGTGCTTTAATGAATATCATTTGGTTCGTTTCGTACAATTTCAATACACTGTGCAGAAGCTCTGATTGTAACACCAAAATGTGGTATAAAATGCATCCAAAGAATAAGATCTTTAGCAAGTCTTTTTACGAAAAAATGTATAAACAATATCTTTGATCACAATGGCAGATCGAAAGAGGGACTTTTCCTAAACAGAGTAGACGGGATGATTGCGTGTCGGTAAGGCTTACCAAATTATTTCACAGTTTAAAAGCTGAAAAATGTTTAGAGAATAGATGAAAGGACATTAAGAATATAGTATATCCGGTGTCAAGGATGCCTTCTAGCTGGACATTGTCGATATCGAACACTACTTTGATAAGATTTCGGCTATGATTTTGAACAGATAATACTTGGTAAGGTTCGTCCCCGTAATTGGTTTTTCTGAACGAGCAGTAGCGAGCGATGCGACTCCTCTGTTTACAATTAAAACATATTTCTGATGGGTTCGTACGTCTTATCAGATTCAATTCATCTTGTGTGTTCTCTTCCTTCATCTCCCTAATCGTGTCGAAAAACCTTTCCATCTTCTGTGTAATGTCGTCTAATCTAGATTCCAGGTTATTATCGACGTTCAGTACATGAGGCGAAGAGTAAGTCGTGTCGATTGCAACAATTGATTCACAATTTTTCCTTGCCTCGTAGATCCGATTGATGGATCTCTTATGGCAGATCTTCTTTGAGTAAATTGGTGGCAAGGCTATCATATATTTAACGAGGTAAAGTGCTTCTCGAGTTTTTATATCGAAAGACGGATAGGATGCATTTACCAATCTTCTAATACCCGAAGAAAGCGTCACAAATGTCTCTCCGGGCTCCATTCTGCACGAAAGTAGCAGGTTCCTGTTGACCTGCTCATTCAGCGCAAATCGCTTTCTCAAAAAGTCGCATATCCCTTTATAGGACATGATCGACTTCGATCTATTCGTAAAGACGGACAAGGCATCACCGTCAATGAAAAGAGGTAGGATTTATGCTTCTTCTCCGAACTCGTCCAATCATTTGCACCAGCAAATAGTTCGATTTTTTGTTCCATTCTTCAAAATTACCATTCATAAATGTGGGTACACATCCCAGGACAGGAATCATCTTATTTAATAGTCCCTAGTACCAGTTGTAAGATACAATAACCTAAGTAACCGCCACGTTTCGTCAAATCACATTTAAGTCTTAGTCGATTTCCTTCGTTATCCTACATATGCCATTTTATTCCATATTAATTCATAAAAAATATACCAATGATTAATTTGTCACCCGGTGATATGTTCATTATTAGTATTATCACTAAATCTAATCAATGATCGTTTGTTTTATTGTTTTTCAGCTTTATTGACAGTAAATCAATTTTAGTGGTAATTCATGATACATGCCAGTTACTCCTTTTGTTGTTACTAACAAAATATTACCATGAGACAAATCTTGAAGAAGTACTGGTACTATTACTTGATATCGGCCCAAAAGACCGCATGAAGCTTCGAAATATCCCAAAACCAAAATGACTTAAATATTTCAACAAATGTTATACTTCATTTAAATTTACATTAAAAGGGTTTTTAATAAACGAACATATGCGATTATATTCCGATTTTTACAACCATGTATCTACTTGGTCAATATTCAAAATTAGGATAATTTACATGCCCATGTTCGTGCTCATTGATTTTGTTATTTAAATTGATAAAATTACATTTTGGGGCATTTGCTGATTTACATTTAACGTCATTACAACCATCATTTTGCGTTGTGTGATTCTGCCGTGAACTCAAAATTAGCGGTTAATTTTCCTTTAGATTATTCGTTTGTTAGAGTTCTTTATGAACATCTTTCACAAACTTTGATTCAAATAAATAAGAAGAATATTAATAGACTTTCAACGATGCAATATTGACATATGTTGTAAGAGATAACACAAAACGTTATAATACTACTACTATAGCGCATTGAACTTGTTCAAACTATCTTGAAAACTTAAAAGACAGCAAAATCTAACCGGTATTGGTATACCTGACGATCCGTGATATGCACATTCTCCCCAAAAAATAACAGAAATCAAATTTTATCACTTATTACTAGATCATGAGAGATTTTTGAAATTTTTAATTGAAAAAATATTATTCTGGGTCGAAATTACGATTACCAAATCGGAATAACGTGTAGAAATCGAAGCTGACGTAATCCATTCACAGGTTTTAATATCACTCCAAGGAAACAAAAATTGACAGTCCTTACTGAAGAAAAGCTAACATACGAAGGCTAAAACACCACAATATTACCTACACTATGATGCAAAATTGGTAGGACATACTTATATCCTCGTACTGGCTGTTTTCTGTCATACATGGACCGAAAAAAAAGCCAATTGTAAGTTTGCACTAGAAAAGATCATCCAGGTAATCTTAATTGGGCCACGCAGCGTAGTTTTAAGCATTCCAATCAGTTGCTAGATGTCTCACAACTCATATTAATTGATTGGGTTAATCATTGACGAGACGTTTAAAGATTGAGAAATTTAGCGCATTTTAAAAATCAATGGTTAAACGCCAGACAGGTAATTGTAATTGGTGTGAACTTATTGAAAGGAATGATGCGTGAGAATGTTGGTCGATTACTTTGAGCAGACGAAAATGTTCAGCCAGAAGAAATAGAATAATGGGAGTATATAAAGGAAAATGGCAAATTAGATCCGGGTCGAAATCATGGAAGATGAAATATGGGTCAAAGGATATTCGGATTAGTAATATGACATAAACAGGCAGACGAGCATCGTAAAACTGGGCAAAGCGAGACTATTGTAGTTGAAAAAAGTGAGCAGGGATCATTTGTTCCCAATAATTAAAGGAAACGTCGCATGGGGATCGATTATATGGATAACATGTGTCATCATATGCGAATCAGTCAGGATGGTGATAGGTTTATTCGTGAATCCGTGAACCATAGTGAAAGATTTGCGTCTGAACATCGAGTTCACAAACTAAACATAGAGAGAGAGAGAGAGACAGGCCAGAATTGAAACACAGAATGATGCGATGCATGAATAGAACAAAGGTCCAATTTTTGGAATCCAACGTGCGCGAACATTTGTGTAGAAGTAGGTCAAATACGGATCCCTTCTGTGTTTTTTGTGATTTATAAGAAGCTGTTGGGATTGAGTTTCAATTATCCATATTATTTATTAATTTATTCAGTTTCATTAATTTTTTCACTGCCATTTTTGTGAAGGATGGGTATATCGCGGATCACTAGCAATACCATCATCTAACCAATGACCAAGAGCGAATTCTTAAATCAGAAGACCATGTTATCAACAGTAAATTAAATTCTTCCTGGTAAAAATTACCTGTATACTAATTATTGTACTCTGGGATAGAGCTCGATGAAGGTAATGTGTTGGGTATACCAATGGCCAGATTCAACCTGGTAGTGGTAAACCACTTGCACTGGTCAAAGAACATACTAAAACGATATGACCATTAATCATAAGATAACCTTTTAAAAATCGACGATTCCACACGATGATCCAGACGACTAATATTAAGTGATTATACCCAGGGCCTCTTTAACTTGAGAATCTAAAGGTTTTACTCATTAACGATCAGATGCAACCTTATCGAGTAAGCGAGTGAAAAGATACATCGTATTATGGACAAATACTCGAACTCATATTGACATATCCTCGGTCGGAATTTATGGGGTTTAAGGATTTGCGTTAAATAGATATTTAGTATGTTGAAAATCTAGAGAATCAAATGAAATAAAAATGAAAACACCCATTTAGCAACATTTTTTTCCGGTTTTCTCAGCGTTTGCGTCATTAAGGTCGACGGCACGTGTACTTTGCCCAATCTTAAATTCACCAAATGTTGTGAGTTCTGGCTGTTCGTCGTTATGCTTATATATATCTGTAAATAAATCTCAATACCGATAATGATTGTCTCGAACGCTTCCTTCACGTTCGCTGACGTCAAAGCCGAGGTTTCCATGAAATTGATTCCATTCTTAACTGAAAATTCATAGGCTTCTTCAGTCGAAACAGAGCGATCTTCAGCAAGATCTGATTTATTACCAATCAGCAATAGACAAATGTTCCTGTCCACGTGATCCTGTAGTTCCTTTAGCCATGAGACCACGTTTTGAAACGTTTCGCGTTCGGTGATATCGTAGACAATGATCGCACCTCGCGCACCCCGATAATATCTACACATTAATGACATCTCACGCGTCTAAAATCGCTCGAAATCTCTCTTGTCCAGCTAAATCTAATACATTACATACCAGTATCCCAAAGCTGAGCCTTAATTATCTTTCCAGAAGCGTGGACTGTACACACGGAAAAATCCACTCCAATCGTTGATTTTGAATCAGTGTTAAAGGTATTGTTCGCAAATCGCGACAATAGGTTGCTTTTTCCGACTCCAGAATCACCGATAAGCACGACTAAAAATTAGATAGCGGGGATGTCTCAAAAACAAAATATTTACCTTTGTACAAATAATCAAATCCCTCACCCATTTCTATGCAATATTATACTTATGGATAGTAACGCGACAAATCGTTAACATTCGTAAACATTTGACAAGGCTGTTAGAGCAGAGCAATTAAAAAATAATACGGCCATTAATGCACCGACAGACGAGGTAATTATCACTAATCCATTAATAAATATTATGATTAATTTAAGATCTGATTAAAGGTTTAGTTATTCTGACCGCTATAATCCGCCGCTATAAATCCCTTTCTTTATTTACGATTTGCAAACATAATCAAATCTCACAATCAGATCATTAAAATATGAAACCTCTAAATTCATAAATTTGTCAGATTTTGACGAATAATTATCCATTTTTCTGACTACCATCTTTCCTGAGATTGCGCATATTTATTATATCAAATTATTGACATCCTTACAAGATCACGATTAAAATTCAGTTTTCAACAGCATATCTTCAAAACCAAAGCATCATCAATGTTACTACTAAAAAGCATCTTTTCAATATCTTTGGAGCTGAGGAAAATTATCTAAATGTCCTCTCCATGTTTAAGCATGTATGTATGGCAACTGATACCAATTTTTTCCAAACTGATATGATTGAATTTTATATCTGATGGAGCAGGATCAATTTATTTACGTATGCCCTTCACCATTCCTACCGGAACCGTATAAAAATGTAGAGATATTTTTAGAACCTGTCACTTATGTTTTTCGAGATTTTTACACTGCCTTGAAACACCTAGTTTTTAAATACAAAAAGAACGATTCATATAAAAGTATGAATAATCCACAAGTATCGCTCTTTTAATGTATTCATAATCTGATCTTTTTATATAGATATCAATGATTATTTATGATACTACATATTTTGATAATACATGGCGGAAATGGTTTTGCACTTCACACCGGGTCGCGCATCGATTAACGGTGTTCGTAGCAAGGAATAACCATAAACGGAACAATTAATTCTATAGAAAATGATGAGTAGGGAAAAGATACAATAAAATAAATTTGTTACAATTTGTATATTCGGGCAAGTATATTCGTTTGTTCTCTTACACCATTTTTCGTCCAAAAAGGCCGGCTTTCCGATGAGGATATGCAAAGTTTCCGAATTTGTATAAGCAAATTAAAATTCATTTATAGATTCTAACTTAAGGAGTTGTAAGAATATTCATTCAGATTCAAGAGTTTAATATGGGCTGTCGTTTATAGAGGTTTGACTCCATTTAACAGCAAAGAATATTCCTCAAATTTACTTTTGGATATAAATTCAAAATCGGAACCTTTGAATGTCATCAGCCGAAATCAGCCATTTTGGACGGAGAATTTTGTAATAAATATGTTTCGTCTCCTAAAGATTCTACTACGCTACTCTTTGGCAGAAAAATTGAGAAAGACTAATTCTTATAATAGTGGTACATGTTGACATCCTGTTTTAGTATAAGGCGATCTGTTTCCGGTGTTGACAAATCGCTCGTCTTTTTATTGTTAATCATTCTAAAAACTTAGTCACATGGATTCAGATTGATTCAAACATATATTTCGATTTAGGATTAATTTTAATTGAAACTACCATTATGAATATGAAATTTTTCATTTCCTTGAATATAGCTCGTTTATCTTTCAACAATTATTTCAATAAAATCGCCATATTACTGATAACTAATCTTTTTTTTATATCCAAGAATTTGTAGTCTTTTAATGATTTTTGAAATATTGATTGACCGTTTTTCATTCAAGGTCCGACTGTTGAATACATAAAATTATTTAATGGATGTTTGATATATCCTTGATGTAGCACTTGTTGATTCCACAGCCGGCGTAGAACGGATATACGAGATCTTAGTTGAAGCTGATTAGATTCTTGGTGGGAATGGTTGTTCGANCAGTGTTTCTGATCTGAAAAGTGAAATTTCTATACACCGGCGTAGTTCGACTAAAAATGTTTACTTTCCATTCTCGATTTTTTGTATAAATACAGCTTGTATTATAAACCGTCTTATCATATAAATGAATTCCAAAAACGATTCTAGCATATATGGAAACTGTGAATTATGAAAATAGAAGCGTAGACATCGTGATGTTATGTTCACTTATAAATACACTAATTACACTGAATCCCGAGAAACATGACATCATGAAATACATTATACTGAAGATGGGCAAATACTCTGAGGATTGCTTAAGACCTAAATATTTCTAAAACGACTGCTCAAAGATACAAAATAAATTGAAATACATCAAAATGTTATAATTTTCCACGTGTAAAAAATATACCAAGAGAAAGAAGAGTTACATCAGTGATAAACTCATATCGTAATGAATATTAATTCCTTTACATTACGGAGAGTCAAATAAAAGTATCATTGAAAAAAGGATACAAAGAAACAAATCATCAGTTGGTAGAATACTAAAAGAGGAATCATTTACTCGAAAAAAGCTTTTACATATTCCCGTAGAAAGAAGCCTTCTCGCTGATGTTGTTTTCAGTCAAAATTTCTGATGCATTATCTCGAATACTTCAGATGACAAAATTGTGAGATAGACATAACAATGGTTCATATTCACAATAATCATCATATTAGCTATCTACCAATAGGTTTAGCCCCAAGGATCTGTTACCAAATAATATGGATATCAACATGTCTCAACTAGTAGCAGTATCTCTTTCTGAAACGGTGGATTTATTTGACTCAAGTATGGTATCATAATTGAACGGCTTTTAAAGTATTTTTAATCGAATTATACGAGATTCACTTTAAATTATCAAACATTGACATTATGTGATGCTCGAATCCATAAACCAAATTCTGTGACTTCAATCATTGAAAATTCTAACATTAGATTAAAATTATTTCCTCATTATCAATTTTGTAGAGTTTAACGATCAAGTCCTTCATTATTTTAATGCTCAAATTTCATTAAAATTTAGGACTAAAAAAAATTACATTTATTGGTTAATTTTCTCTCATAAGTAACATCTTCATTATTATCTTAGAATATTTCGGTTGTAGCCAGCACAATTAGATTGTATAATTTTTATTGAGTCACTCGATTAAATAGGTATGTTTCTGATCTCGGGGACTCTGGCTTTACAATGCTCTTCAATTTTTGTAACAAATTTTCAATCTGGTTGATAAAAGTGGAGTTTGATTGAAGATATATTACCCTGAGACGTTTGTCTTGTAGTATGGTCGAGACCCTATTGGTTTTGTGGAACCTCACGTTGTCCATTATGAAAATACTTTCGTGTATTCCACTGGAAATAAAAGTTCAAAGGTCTCCATGAAGTACCCACAAAAATGTTCCTCATACAATGGTGGATGTTGGGCCTTGAAGAATGCCAGGTGACCAAAGTCCCTGAAATCTGAAAATGACTTATTTAATTGAATCGAAAGTGTCTTAATAGAAATTACTTATTCTGAATATGGTAGTTATTACCGAAAAATGCTAAAACACATTAGACGATGTTACTTGGGCGAGGAAATTAACGAATGTATGTATAATCTTTTTATTGCTAAATATTGATGAAATTGGATTTAAAAAAAACTGACCGACGATTCGGAAATATAACCAGCTAGATCGAAAAGCCTTATAGCTAAAATCCATCAAGGGATATTTTGCAAACATTTAAAACGTAATCGGGCCACGAAAATCCCAAAAATGCAATTTTAAATAAGCTCAAACAGATATCGCAGAAATTTTCCCACAAAGCGCCTCATTTAAAATGGAGGGGTGTTTTCGTCACATGAAAGATTCTTCGACCTGTCATTTGGTCCATGAGAATTTAATATTCTTAAGCTAGTTTAAATATTTTTCCTATATATTACTCTGTTTTATTTTATCCATACAAAATGTAATCAGCACTTTAGTAAAAATATCGACATTTCGTAGACGACCTACACTAGTTTTCGAAATTTCATTATTTAGATCGTTTGAACATTGTAACTGCTCACGCGCGTAGGCTGAGACTGTCGCATAAATATCTGATATCACCTAAAATGTATATTTTTGGTTTAGATAAATACATTTTAGTACTTTTATTATAACCGTTAAAGTCACCGCTCAGAAGCTATCGAAAAACATCGATGTTAAAATTTGATAACAACTGAGATTTATCCCACTATTATAGATGGGTCTTCTTATAATAACAGAAACTATTGCCCCTTTTGATTTCTAGAATCAAAGCTTTTAATTCAAGTGCATCACAATTAACATTATTAAAATAATATGAAATTAATTTTATTTGTTAAAAAATATCATAAAATTCTATATGATATGTAAGGTTTTCACTAAATTTTTTGCTTTATGTTATAGATAAGATAAGGGGGGGGGGGGAAGGGGTAAATAATAAAAGTACACTTTTTCTATTTTAACATATAGTTATTTTGTGCTTTGGCCAAGGATAGGTTTATAGAGTACAACTATATATTCACATCTCCTATTATTTCTTGTCAAATTTTCGCTGCCCCAAAGCCTTGCATTATCATCTTGAAGAATTTTTATTACAATCAGATATCTGTTATGAGTTGAACTAATAGGGTTCATTGAGTTGTTCGAAGACAAATTTTGGTTAAACTCATTGGTATCGTCCAATCGATATCAATTTGTGTCAATCATAAAGACGAATGTCCGTCATTTAAATTCTAGCTAACGCGTGACAATACGAATTAATATGTATGAGCCACAATGTTTCAGTTTCATTTTCGACTTACAAAATTCTCGAGACTTCTCTAATAAAAATGATTCAATAAAATCTACGCTTATTAAGGGGAGTAGTGGCACATCATGTTGGATCAAAGGAGGGCGGTTAGTATTATCATAAAACCGATATTCTCTAATCGTAATCGTCCTGATATTTTAATGATGATCTAGATGTGTTAACATTGAACCATTTATAAAAATCTATTTTGAAGTATCAGTTAAAAATTGTCAATTAAATACATTAGTAAATTTAACAATGCCATGCTTTCTCTGGAACTTTATTTTAGTTATCTTTGACAATTTTCGCATTCAGTGTTGTAAACCATGACAGAAACTGAAGCATTTAAATGAATGTTTTAAATATGAGAATATCACGCAACAACCCTAGTTATGCAAGTGTTAACAATTTTTGCATTTTGCTTCCCCAACATAATCAAATCAGTGCCTTATGGCGAAGTCATATGATAAAAATTATCAAAGAAAACTAAATTAAATTGAGAGGAGTCAAAGAGATATTTGTCGCCTGGGTCAACTATTAATTACATAATCAAAATATCAAAATGGTTAATCATTTGAATTTTTAATAGTTGAGGTCTTTGACTGATTTTTAGTAATAAATTCCAATTTCGAATTCTATAAATAATGAACGATGTTCTTTGAACTAATTTGAATAAAATGAAAGAAAAGTGAGACTTCAACATAACCGATTAACGATATAGATAATAATTTTTTAATGATAAAAAATGTTTCTGGTTAACGAATACAGAAACACACTTCGTAATAATAATCCACAGAGCTATATTTCGTGCAAACACAATGACTTCCACTTAGAAATATGTTTTTAATTATCGAAACCTTTTACTCAAACTAACGACAGACACCAAATTTGTATCTGTAATTCTGATGCCATTCGTTAGTTGATGTTAATGGAATGTAAGGGTCGAATTATTTCTTGAATGAAGAAGGTATATTCAATACATTTGAGATGACAGCCGTGCAAATATACCGCAATTTTATCAAATTTTAGACCTCTTTTCAGAATATTCTTTATTTAGAGTAGTTAGTAAAATATATAAAAGACAATGATTTGTCAATCATTCCTTTTTTGTTTCTTACAAATCGATTGCTTATTGAGTATATTTAGAGTGATTCTCACGCATGTTCAATCCATTAAAAGATATTCATCTATGTCAAATCAAAGATTCAAAGAAAAACCAGGGCATCAGGAATCCTGGATGTTGTATCATTAAAAAATCCCCTTGTTCATAAAATTGACTCTCAAATTTCAGATAATTTTTAATTCGAGTTTGATTCTTTCATTGAGCAATTATAAATCATTTATATAGGGACTTGCTCAGTAAAAATTTACAAACGTGCAATCAGTTTATCACTTTTACAATATTTTTTGAGTTATAAACTGAAAATATTAAAGTTAAAATAATTACAACTAGTCTTTAATCAACAGACATTTGATACATTCACGTCAATTCGTTTCCCTCTACCTAAAACTCCATTTAACAAAATGGAATGACCTGATATTGCTTCATAGATTACACTAATTGCGTTGATAAATGAATATTTGAACATTTAATTAGTTGAATTAACATTTAAATAAGTTAATATTCTATCAGTTTTTTAATAAATTGATGTATAAGAGACATTCTTCAAAAGGATAAATCACTCCTTTAAGATGGATGAATGTCAGGAAATTCACAACAACAAATTAAATAAAAAATGGTCAATATCTCTGTCACAAATAGTTAAATTACGAGTGTCACATGTGAATAAAAATTTATTAAATGGTAAAAACACATTTATAATTACAATTTTTCGATCTATAAATTTAAGACACCTTAACCTCATCTGAGTATATCGATATTAATTTTAAGATATTTTGCTTTTAATGGAAAAGTAGTGAAAAACTATTTATTAAACACTTTTTTGCTTTAATTTCTAGTTTTTTAATTCGAGTTTGTCAAACTCTAAAAAATAATAAATTACGGTTCAATCTTAACTCCACTTCGCTTAGCAGAAAATTTATTGGGTAGTTAAAAAAATCAATACACTTTCAGCCGCCTTGCCACAGATCCAAAAGTCGGCAGCACAGTTTAGAAAATTTGCAGAACAGTTTCTGTCTTGTGATCCTTATCATAAATAATACAAAATAAATTGTTTCAGAAATTTATTTATTAATAATTTATCTGTTTATAACCAGCCAAAATGTCAACCGTTTGTTGACTTCATACGGGTTTTGATATCATGAATCGGTCAAATCGTGATTCTATTTCGGTTTTTGAATACATGATCTGATACTTATTTTAAAATCATAACATACATGAAAACAATAAGCCAAGACAACAGAAACGCGTAGAAATACAGGTACATTTGTTCAAATATGAGAACTGAGAGATGTGGCGCATGTGTACGGATCTCATAAACATCCCTTATCACATAATTTTAGAGTGAAACAAGACAAAAACTAAACTTTAACTGTATGAATGAATGACACTGGCAGGATAGTATTTTCTGATAAAATTCGACAGAAAATGCCCACCTTGTTTGACAGCAACCAAACCATAACATTTTATGAGGTGCTCAATGGCTTAAACGCAAAGGTACGAATTTCGTCATTAAGTACGTGGATGATTAGTTTCAAAGTTATTTCGAAAATGACAGGGCAGTTATGTGAGCTGATGAATGATTACAATATTCAAATAATTCCATTTTAATTTGTACCCATGCACAATTCTCTATTACACATAATCCCTGATAGAATTTAATGTTTAAGTATCTCCATTCATCATGCATATGCGTATGAGTGATATTCAAACCTGTAATCAATGTAAAAAAGAGAGAATTAACGGTAACTTTGACCACAAACCATTCTGTTTAAAAAAAATTGTTAATCATTGATGACCAAGATAAATTGTGCTGTTGTCCAACAATGTGTTTATAAATGCGCTTGGATACTCATATGTTGAATAAATTTCAACAAGGCGACGAGAAGGTTATATTTGACCATACAAACAAACTCCAAAATTATCAGAATTTTTCCATCAAACACCTCATTTAATATACTCTATTTTTGCACTCATCGAGGAACATTTTAGGTATGTAACGAACTTTCTAAGGAGATAAATGACTCTTACTACGGAGGATCAGTTGTTCAGAATGATTTAGGAAGGGAAAGGGGATGCCGTTACGTCAATAGTGCGAACATTGAACATTCATTCATATTATGCTGAAACCTTTTCGAATATTTCATTTATATGAATGACATTCGTATGGATTTAAACAATTATTGTTGAGGTTTTTGACTACCTGTATTTATCATATATAAAAACAATTCCCTGTTTTCGTAAATGATATTTCATCCATAATAAATGGAACAAAAGTGCTCGAATTTCAATATTTTTGAACATACGAGTAAATTCTCGGATCTATAGATGGTTATCTTATTTTTACGTAGAATTAAATGACGTAAGAAATTGAAATTTCCAGGCTTTTAAATTGCAAATAATCAGATTTAAGCTTAAAATGGCAATCATTGACAAAACTCAAGATATATTGGATTAAACATTAGAGATAGTGTTTTGAAATAAAGAATTGTGGAATTGCGAGATTGTATTTTAACGAGATTAACACTTGACTAAAGGAAATACACATATCCTGACCGCCTCCGGGAGATTTGGTCTATCGCATCTTGAATATTACTTATCTTAATGTCGAAAGGATATCACATTTGTTTTATTTTACAGAAATCAAACTCTTTTTTAAAATCGAATATTTTCTGATGATGTTTCGAGAAATCCAACACTTTCGAGCTGTAAAAAGCATGATTGAAAAAGTTAGTATCAACCAAAACAATTTATTGATGATAAACCAGTAAATATTTGTATGAAATAGATATTTTTATAAATTTTCTAGTTAAATATAACAAAAATACTCACAATTGAACTTAAATTGAACAGGAGCTAAATAATACATGGAGAATTATGATATTTGAAGTTCAACAATTCATAAATATTTTTTGGTCGTTTAATTATGGTCAAAACTAATCGATAAATAATACAACGATATTTTAAACATATATATTAGTTTGATTCAACGGTATTTGATAGAATCAATACACCATTTGAAACATTCTAGTATTTGATTGATGACAAGATCCTCTTGCTCTTTGGTTGAATCGACTTTTGGCGGGCAATCAACATCATTTAGAATCTTTTGCATGTGGATTAGTATTTTGTCCAGATTTTGAGAGACGGTACGATTCCTAATAAAATTTATCATATACCTATCAATATTCTCATCTAAAAAGAACAAATGCATCATTGCTGAATCTGCTAACAAATCCAGAGATTTATTATCAGACGAATCATGACTGGATGGAGGCGGACTTGATGGCTCTGGTGTATGAATCCTAGACTTCAGTTGGCTTGAAACATTTTGACTTAAAGCATCTGAGATAATATATTTTCGTACTACTGGTATCCAAGGCGTCATCGATAACACATGTAGTATTAGGAGGCATTATCAGCCGATTTCCTTCAGTTTTTGGAACATCTTTTGTACCATTATTCGGTTCAATATTTTGATAATTCGTGTTCGAAAGTTCTCCCCCTAGATAATGTATGATATACCTCTCCAATATCTATCTGTTTCGTTCTGAAATCAACATAGTATTACCTTAGAATTGAATGTATTTCTCCATCCTAAAGAGTCATCATACTTTTCGATTTGTTTCTATTCGATAGAACTCTTACATCTGCAAAACTTTGGTCAATGGATCTTATTTTATTATATAATGGGTAATCTCTATAATCTGACACGTTGTTTTCGAATAAAGGCTTCCACGATTCGAAATATCTAAATCAATACACTTTTAACGGTTGATATTGGTTGGTTTGATCCCTCACGAGAACTTTTTGAGTAATATACCTGTATAAAAATAAATATTTACATATCATTAGGATTTACAGCCGTTCCCATGAACCCAGGAGAAATGGGCACTCCTTGCTGCACATGATTGTAGATTGGGACAATAAATGAGGTCTGTGTAGGATTTTCATGTTGTAAGTCCAAAGAATAGTATGGATATGGGTAAAATCTAAAATTGAGGGAATAAACTGACTTGGGGTTAACAAAGTTATAGTTTTGAATATTTCTTTTTGATTCGTCGTTCATTCTATCAATAAAACCACAAAATCTACATATATACTAAATGAACATACTCTGAGAAACAAGGAATTTTTAAATGATATACGCATGTGTTAATACATAATTATCTCACCGGATATCGTTTAGGGCACATGTTAGGTTAAACCTCTTTAGATCATGTTTTATACCACTCTAAGCGATATAAACAGTTTTTTGACGACGAAAAACAAAACTCGGCGACCGAGGATCAAACGTAATGTCTCAAATCTCAACTTGTTTTGTATATTTCCACTACGTAATGATATTGATCTTCATAATCTGACTAACGACCAGTCCAAAATTAGGGGCAAACACTTCATATAAACTGCTTAAAAATGAATTAAGTACATGAATCTGCATACATTGGTTAATTTTTATGGAAATTAAAAATGTCTTAAGGTTACAAAGACTGCTTATCTCGACAAATTTTGATGATGTGCTCAGAAAAATCTACACCTTTACTTGACAAGGACATAATTCTGGCTCATATCAGATGCCAAAACTTTATTATGATCAATTCAATCATAAACGATTCTGATAATGATTTAATCCATTAAATCTTTATGGTAGTTACTACAAATACATTATATCATTTTGATTATGAGGAATTATTAAATTTTTAAGTCAAATTTCAATAATCAGATATTTACCGCATCATTATCATAGTAGAATCGCATGCGCAATTTTATCATATCATGTTATCATGTCTTTACGACTAATAACTTTTACCACCGAAGTGATTTACAGCGAAAACACATACGCGGTCATAAACAAAGTCGTTTTTAACAAAATATCACTTTATGCATCAAATTGTGGCTATTTCTATTATCTATCTAAAATCAAGACCAGATAATGATCAACATTTTATAAACAGCAGAACTTCTTATGAAATAAAGTCGAAAGTTTTCAAATTCGTTGGATCAAATAAAAATCGATCTAACCTAAATTAAATGATAAAAATTAAAGTGTAACATTAACTGGGATCGACCATGAAAATGTTATCTTGTTTTCGGGCGCATAGTTTCAATATTTCCAGAAGCAGTACATTTAGCAAACGATAAGTTCTGGGTTAAGAATTTGCAGACTGTATATTTTTAACTCTATGACAAATAAATATTTATACGTTTACGTACAGTTGTAGATATTCCACGAATTGGAACAATGAAGGTAGGAAAATGTTGATCATTGTAAATTTTCCCTTCTATCCTATAAGAGAATTATTTGTTATAGATTGACCATTGATTCTTGTTTCATAAACATTCCATAGTGAGATTTTTAACATGTGCGTTGTTCTTGTCCCATCAACATTTCGAAGGCAATATGATTATTCTCTAAATATTCAAGTATATCTCGAAAATATTTTCTGTTTTGATTTACATACGGCGCATAGTGTAACAGCGCAAAAGCAAAAGTTACTCTGGGATTTTCAGAAATTTTATTGATAGTATCATTTGGATGTAGAGCTCGAAATTTCTCTACCTTAAATACTCCACAAATAGGTCATTATTTTGTTGTAATTTCTTAGAAATAAATTGACAACGGTAAAAATAATAGCAGTTAAATCGTACTTTTGACGATTTTACGTTAAGCACTCTTATAACCGCTATCTCAACATCACCCATTATATTCTCAGCATACGCGGTCATAGACAAAGTCGTTTTTAACAAAATATCACTTTATGCATCAAATTGTGGCTATTTCTATTATCTATCTAAAATCAAGACCAGATAATGATCAACATTTTATAAACAGCAGAACTTCTTATGAAATAAAGTCGAAAGTTTTCAAATTCGTTGGATCAAATAAAAATCGATCTAACCTAAATTAAATGATAAAAATTAAAGTGTAACATTAACTGGGATCGACCATGAAAATGTTATCTTGTTTTCGGGCGCATAGTTTCAATATTTCCAGAAGCAGTACATTTAGCAAACGATAAGTTCTGGGTTAAGAATTTGCAGACTGTATATTTTTAACTCTCTGGCAAATAAATATTTATACGTTTACGTACAGTTGTAGATATTCCACGAATTGGAACAATGAAGGTAGGAAAATGTTGATCATTGTAAATTTTCCCTTCTATCCTATAAGAGAATTATTTGTTATAGATTGACCATTGATTCTTGTTTCATAAACATTCCATAGTGAGATTTTTAACATGTGCGTTGTTCTTGTCCCATCAACATTTCGAAGGCAATATGATTATTCTCTAAATATTCAAGTATATCTCGAAAATATTTTCTGTTTTGATTTACATACGGCGCATAGTGTAACAGCGCAAAAGCAAAAGTTACTCTGGGATTTTCAGAAATTTTATTGATAGTATCATTTGGATGTAGAGCTCGAAATTTCTCTACCTTAAATACTCCACAAATAGGTCATTATTTTGTTGTAATTTCTTAGAAATAAATTGACAACGGTAAAAATAATAGCAGTTAAATCGTACTTTTGACGATTTTACGTTAAGCACTCTTATAACCGCTATCTCAACATCACCCATTATATTCTCAGGATTAAAAAGAAGAACAAGCTGCCAAATATAGTGAATACGAAAATTAGGCTACGAAATAAATCAATTTGAAGCCGAATATATAAAGCTGAAACAATACACGTAGAAAAATTTACCTGTACTGTATATAACTGTGAAAAACAGCTTTACTTATTTAGATTCAAAAACATTTAATTGATTGCTAAATATGAGAGATATGAATTTAACTTAGTGTATATCTGTAGAAAGCTTCAGTTATCGTTATAAATGACTTAAGTCTTAAAAGTCATTCTTTGTAAATGAATGATACCAATATTGACATATCATTCCTTCACAAAACTAAATTTCGTAAAACTGCAACTCATGAATTTTACATTTTAATTGAATACTTGAAAAGTACATTAATTTCGAAATTAATACATTTGCATAAAAAAACTAGAGATAAAATAATATTTAGAATATTAAATCAAAAATGTCTGAGATATTCAATCAAGACGTCAAAGTACTTTAATCAAAATATCCTAAATTATTTGTATATAAAAGACTTTTTTATGAATCTTCCTTTAGCGACCTCGATGAAAATTGCGTTGGTTCTGTGACCCAACATGATAAATCTGTTGTATATATCTGAGTTAGGGCTGTTAGATGGTAAGGAAGATAGAATTTTTGTAGGAGTTAATCAGGATATAATTTATAATATCACGACATAAAAAAGAGAATTTTATCTGGTTATATATTTTCGAATAATGACAACTAAACATGTGTTTTTTCATTAAAATTCTTGACCTTTTCAATGTGTGGAAATCTACTATTTACAATCATCAATTACTTTGTGTGAACTGCCATGCTCGAAGTTGATACTTTTACAGTTCGACATGAGTACCTTCAATATAAATATCTTTTTAATAACAACTGCACTTATATTCAAATATAAGAAAACGGTCTTGCTTCTTGCGTACGTTGATAAATGCGATTTGCCTTGATATAATGCAGTAAAAATCGTCATTTAATTTTATTTTTAGAAGTATTCTTTCATCATGATTGAAACACGTGAACATAATGGGTGTAAAATGACTTACACTAAAATATATCTATAAAAGCACGGCAAATCTCATATTATACATCATCATGGTTTCTTCTCATTAACTCAAACTTAGAAAAAACATATTGATTAGATGATATTTGTCTATTCAAAAACCCAATTTAATATGACTGTCGATACATTCAGTTTAGAATAGATCTAGGAGCCGAAAGTGGATGATAAAACAATCACTTATAGTATGAAAGTAAATTTTCCAACCAGATTACCATTTAAGAAGTATAGAGATACTCCACTTAATTACAGCTTAGAAATAAATTCACGATGATTGGTGAATCAGGTGATAGATATTTTGATTTCAGTGACTTGAGTGTTGTGCATTCTAATCGGCTATTTATAAATTAATAATTTTTGTGTGTGGTTCGTTTAACATACACTCATGCCAGTTTTCGATTGATGGTGTAACCCTGTGATGCTTGTTCAATAGATTGTATACTCATCAATTTCAACTATCACTGGCTGATATCAGTTAGAATGTCTTCGAATTATTGTTTTGAATTATTTTATAAAGGCGTTTTAAAAAAGAATTATTACTGATTGTGAAATAATGTTATTATGACAACTGTGCTTAGTTTATCGTGTTCAATTTAATAAAAAAATTTTTGACAGTGTATCAACCTTCATTTTACATCTATTTGATATTCTGTTGGAAATTCGAAAATAATCTGAAAAATGCATTTCTAAACAATTTGCATGACTTTTCTGTTGGAATTATTTTCCATAATTCGCAGTATTCTCTTGTTTTTGGATTGATTAATGATTCGTTTAAAACGAGATGTTGAATCGCAAAGTCCCATATTTGAATTTTGTCGAATGATGATGATGTAAAACAAGCCTGCTTACCGATAGATCAATCACACACTTGATAGTTTAGTGTATAGGTTGTTTCTGGTTACAAAATCAATCTACTAAGCATTTATCCATTAAAAACCAAAAAAATAACATTTTTCAATATGTCTATCCTAAAGTAATCTAGAATAATATTATTATATGATAGATTATGAAAGGTATGTATTCTTAGCCAGTTTCATATTTACAAATATCAATTTAATAGGACTTCAATATTCTTTTGATACTATATTGAACTCTAAAAACAAGAATACTTTTACACCATTTATGGTTTTATATTTCTCGTGGAGGTACTCCTATTTTCAACAATTTATAAAAAATTAATTCAAGACACCCCTATCAAAGTTGAATATGATTGATAATGCGTCAAAAAACGGGATTGATACTCTGAAGATTGCAGAACATCATTAAAGAATTTCGAGAATAGGAAAGGAAAAATATCAGACTAAAATTAATACAAAACGATTCTATGCTCGAAGTAAAAACTTATTCGAACGTTTAGCATGAATAGATTTTTTTTGATAACGGTCATTGGATGTGTACAAACCTGCACCAGTGTATTCCTGCGCGCATTTAACGCTGACCGCGAATGCGACTTTGTCCACGTACTTGATGGGAAATACTCAGGATAGGCACCCTACTGCGCGCAGTTAGGATAATGCATGGCTCACACCTCCAAAACATTCATCCTCATTCTTCTGTCCACTAGAGCTACGATAACAATATTCGCATTCGTTCGCTGTGAGCATGAATAGTTTTAAACCAATATTCTTGTGAGTCATTTGATCATTTTTTACCCATATCTTAGAATGAGATTTTACTCATTTGATTATTAAAAGTAAAGATCCGACATTAACACTGTAACTGGTTGAGAATTTTAGTGAGGTTGAAATATCTTTATTTCTTTTCAAAGACAGAATATTTGGAAAAGAAAATTGCTTATCTTTTCTTTAATTATTAAAATTAAAATCAACAAAGCTATTTTGCTCCCCATGAAGAAGTATATGTTTCAGAATTTTAAATTTATTAAATTCAATAATAGTCAAAACTATTAACGTAAAATGTAGTTTTTAGAAATTCAAAAGGCATGTAAAAATATGGCACAATATTCTTTTCAAAAAGATTGTAACAGAACTTCAGGAGCATTTTTTTTCGAAAGAGCCATGATATTACATATCAATAACAACAATACATTTTTAATAATTCGATGAAACTTAACAATAAAATGTCCGATAATGTTAACAAGTCGTTCGACTGCGTTCCATGTCATAAAAAGTCTCGAATATATATTCTTATGAAAGATTAAATAAATAATCTATAATCAATGCCTATTATTGCTTTTAAATATTATGAATTTACAAATAGGATAGATGAAGGCCTTTCCCTTGCCCTTAATCAAGAAATAACATGACTTTATGTAAAAATACAAATTAAGACAGAGTTCCTACGCCTTTATTTCTAAAAATTTCTAAAATTACATAAAAAGCAAGATAATTTTGTTAATATTATCTAAAATGTTACAGGCAAAATCCTGCAA
>JWZT01000750.1:22694-34782 GCA_000827895.1 Thelohanellus kitauei
AATATTATTGTGGAGCTGACTATACATTCCACAATTTTATTACGACGAGAAATACAAATGTAGGCGGTATATATTTGATGGTTAAATAACCCTGGAACAGATGGTTGATTTTTACCAGGAAGAATATTCAATTGCATATGTTTGATTATATAGGTAAAATAATTATGCATTATTTAATCGTATGAAAATAATCGTCTTAATGGATTAAAACAAAGCGTGATTTAATAATATTTTTTCTTGTGGCGTTGTGCCACCAATAGGATTTGACTTAATTTAATACATTCAATGACAGTATTGAAATAGTAAAGATACTATGTACCTAGAAAATCAACACTTTTTGTTTTAAAATCCAGCTTTTGTGACCAAATAAGCAATATTTGTTTTATACTATAGTTATCAAAGAAACAAAGCATTGAAAGCTTCTATTCGATTGGTTATAACTTAATAAAAATATTTTAAATACATTATCACGATCATACACGATAAAAGTACATCGATTTTTTTCAATACCATGATTCAAATATTGATTAAGGAACAACAAATGCACATGGTTCGATAATTACAGATTTATTTAAAAAATATTTCCCAAACAAAATGATTACTTAAATAGGGTTTTATTCATTCATGAACATTTGTTAAAGCATGGGAATAACGTATGATTTTGTCTAATTTTAGATTAAAATGAAGAATATTTTAAAAATGATTAATAATCGAAGATTTAATGTATTTTTGACTTTCATAATGTCAATTCAAATAATTCTTTATACATTTATGATTTTCACCCCTTATTTGATCACGACTATTGTCAATGAAACTTGTACATCCAAACATACTTCAGAAAGATATGGGGCCGTCGTATTTTCTCTTAATAACAAATATACTCATTCTATTTTTGGACATTTTCCCCTGGTCCTTATCATATTGTATATTATATACACCATATGTGCTTATTTCTGTGTATTTGCCAGAATATTACTTTTAAACGCTTCATCTCAAGATTCCATAGAATTTATGATCATTTTTATATCGTGGGCAATGAGCAGCATGGTTAGTCGTAAGGCGATTTTTAAATGTAGTAATATTAAATTATTATAATGTGTTCTACATCAAACATTTCATCGTAGAATTTTCAGGTATTTTTATGACGAAAATGTAGAAAAACTACGAAACAAATGTGTAAAACCGCAATTGACATCACCAATCCATTTTTCATCAATTATATTTTGTTTAATATTGTAGACATGGTACTCTTCTTATGTTACCACATCAAAATTGAAACGAACCCTCTAATAATCAAATTTACATTCAAAAAATCACAAGACACGACAATCGAAGACAATCAAAATTATGATATGGATGACGATATCTATAGCGAAGACGAAATACCATGAAAATAACTAAAAAATAACCTATTTTGTATATTTATAGTATAACTTCAATTATTTTTTATCGTTAGTCTTAACTATAGAAATCTCATTAGAGTTGCCAGTGGTCAAAAATCCATTTATAACTTCCACTCGACCAAAATATCATCTTTATCATTATATATCCCAAATTTTAAATGAATCAAATTTTGATAATAATTCCGAATATTTTAGATATTTTTTAACAATATTTGATTTTGATGTCGTTTAAATATGATATTTTTTACTTTAATATTGATCGTATAAATAAGTTATCGAGTGAATTATTAATGATAAAAATATTTATGACACATTAAATCATTTTACCTTAAAATATTAAATTTAGAACATGCAGAATTCAGTATCACTTCTATCTAATGAACAATACAATTAACATCATATATATGAAAAAAATTCTCTTTAGAATCTTTAATCAAAATATCAAAGATTGTTTCACCCATCCTTCACAAATCGTTACATCAATATCTATTTATCAATTTTCAATATCTTCTAGTAGCTGTTCAGGTTTGAAAACTCGTAATCTTTTTATCATGGTATATTTTGATAAAAGTAGCCCAATTATTTTTAGTGGGGATATTATGCCTGTAGGAATAGGATTTGTCCCCAAATTTTGTTGAAACTCTGTAAATTTTGATGAGTGGTGACACACATATATTATCCACAATCAATGTGTTCAAAATGAAATAATTTGGAAATGGCACATTTAATGCAAAAATCTAATAAATTGTTTGGGTTAATACTATCCTATTAAATATTTATTAGGGAGAATTTCATTTTTAGACTTTTTCACAAAAACAATTAGATGTCGACTACACGTGTTTGAGGCTGTAAATAGAGATTTTTACCATTTATTCTTATTTGGAATCTTTTACAACTATGATGATTGAGCCAAGGGTCGCCTAAGTATATGATATTTAAAGGCAAAATTATTTGTTATATTCAAATTTTTTGCTACATTTTAAAATATTGTGACACCCACCAAAAACCATAATTAACGCGCGCAAAAGCATTACTCACCTGAGAGACCAATCAAAATTGCTTTTAGGTAATCTTCGATGATGTCTTTGGCTTCTCAATTTAAATTAGTTGATCAAATTGATTAATTGGTTTTGCATTAATTCAGTGCTTTAAAATTCGATTTTATTGATAAAACTAATTGATTTTAGTTTATTGAGATTTCAGAACTTTAGTATTTCATGACCATGTGCTTATAAGCTAGTTGATGACGCCTGCCTCTATGTGTTTTATAATTATTTTTTCAGTGTTATGTGGTTTATTGAAAATTCATGCATAACATGTCGATTCAGGTTGATTTCTTGCAATGTAGAAATTGCATTTACTCTGATATATCATTATAGATTTTGATAATTTTACAGTGCACAATTTTAGTTTAATGCTAATATTAAGATGTCCTAAAACGAAGATTATATGGTAAAATCGCCGACAGAATATTTTTACGTGTTTTATATCTGCTTTTTAACACATACTAATACGATAAAAACAAAATTTAAACGTAAGAATATCTGCGAATAAAAAGACAATGGTTTATTTATAATACAGTTATGATTGGTTTACGAATTTATCAATTCTTAAATAACTGAATTTCAAAAAATATATTAAAATGATTAAAATTAGGTAAAATAACTAAGATTCAATTTTGGCCAATTTATAATTTATATCACCGAAAATAAATTTCATTTCAAACAGCAGCGTATACCATATCAATATAGCCAGAAATGGAAGTTTATACAATAAAGGTGGATGTGGTAATGTGTTTGAATCAGACATACCTCCAGAATCATCCGAACAACCTGGAATATGTTCTTGATTACGCAAATTCACTTTTAACAATCTCAAGTAATATTTTAAAGTGGCTTCATCCAAATAATTGGATTCGTCAAATAAAAGGATAGTCGTTGCGAGAGTTTTCGTACACATTTTATATTCATCATATTCGGGACCTTGATCCGACTCGTCATCGAACGCCTGACGTAAATGTGATTCACATTCTGAAAAGACAACCTTGATAAAATCTTCATTAATAATTGAAAGGTGACTACTCTTCATATCTTCGTACATAAGTAATTTTTGTTCAAGAACTTATAAAATATACCTGTTTAACTAATTAGATGTTAATAATACATTCGTTATTAATACATCAATTAAAAAATGGTGAATTGCTGACATCAAGAATTTAATGCTGGTGGATACAATAAATCATGCTGTATTTTTTTGTTTATGATTACAGATTTTGCTAAAATACATAGGCTAAGTATTTATGCACGACATTGGCCTCAGTTCATCTTATTACATGTGCCCAAAAAAAAAACAATTTTTCTTAACGAATAAACAATATAATATAGTTTGAATAATTTTACTATATTTAAAAAAGATACATTTTTTAATGATAAGAACGTAAATATATATTAAGTAATTATTTCTTAACTTCTTTTAAGTTGCAAAAGGCTATGCAACATAAGATATACGTTAGTGATCTGTGAACAACAAACAAACAAAAAATTTTATTTAATAATTAAATAATATTAATGTTTGGATAATAACGCAAAACCTGTCGAACACGCCAGGAAAATTTAGATTCAGTCATGATGTTCCCATACGACGAATTTTTTATACAAACCATAAAAATTACGATTTTTAACGATCGTTCAAATTTGGCAATATTCGATTATCCGAATTTAATTACATAGTTAAAGTTTAAGCGTCAATTTTATTTTACATTACTTAAAAGAAGATGATTCGGCCAGTTTTCGAAATACAGACCCTAATTTTTATTTAATTGATTTAGTGGTCTTAACTAATATAAAATAATAATAGGGAATGCATACATCTAGTAATACTCTGTTTATAAACCATACTCGTAAAAAATCTGATTAAATATCAATAATTGCGATATTTGTAGAGTCGCCCAGCTAATGTATCGAGATACAACAAACTCAGATTTTATCCATTCTGTTTTGTTCGGACCAACCTCGTTGATCGGTAGTTATTGGTAATATGTCATCTGATTACAATCTTGTAATTCGTATGAATTAGCAAATCCAGTTACAATCAATCAGAGATCATTGACGAACAGATGTGTTACTTGTCTACCCGATATTTGTACGATCGGATAGTCATTCCATCAGCCAGGTTGTGTTTTTTTATCAGCATCTCAAAGCATAGAAACATAAATTTCATTGAACATCGTCAGATGTCGTGTTTTTTTCGTATATATGAATATTGGTTTAATACGGCACTACGTTATAAAAAGAATAACCCGTTCCTTTTAAAATGTGAATGATTTTTGCATCTTTTTCACTTATACTGCTAACAATTGAGAAACATTACGAGGATAAATGAGTGTTACATTAGGGAAAAAATATCGGTATGGCACTTTTTTTATATTTATCCCTTTAATTATTACAATAAAAATTCATTTAATCTTTTTTTTTCAATATAAAATAAAATCATGTGATTTATCGCTAGATAACTAATGTTATTTTGAACGTTTAAATGTAATGATTTGATAATTTTCGTTTAATTGTTTTTAACATTATATCAATTTTTATTGAGTATTTTAAGATTTTATCGTATATTTCTGAAACAATATATTTTCCTTCATTCAAACCAGTAAAATTTCAAACGATTAAACAAACAATAAGTTATATCATGGGTACTCAACCATGAGACCACTTGGGCAATGTCGGATGACAAGCATTTTATGCGCGCAGAAGCTATGCCAAGAATAATCCAAAAAATTATTTAATACGAAAAAATTGAATCATTACCGTAGTTTTTACATTGTCAATATTTAAGAATGAAAATAGATTCAGTTTTTCTATTAATTCATTTTTATGAATGTAATTCGAAATTGAATTAATTGAAATAACTAAAAACCAAGTAAGTAATCACAAAAGCCGACGGTATATATCCACTTATGTTTTATTGATCAGGTACTATAAAAATAAGTGTCAACAATAATCTATGTATTGGCACTCTCAAAAATACAAAATATTTCGATGTTTTTTGCACTCGATGGACCGTATCTAGTTGATATTTAAGCACAACCGTGTATAGAAGTAAATACCTTAATTAAAACGAAAATTGTAAAAAATTTTATCATAGGGTTTTGTATGGGTTATTGGACCTTTTGCCCATCAAATTTATATCCGATAAAATTCTAGATAAGGCACGTTCTTTTAATGTTTGGTCACTATCTGTTCCCATACAACTCAAATTTCTACAGAAATATTTACTACCGTGTAAAAACTCAACTTAAACAAAGAATAGGAGTGAAAAGTAATAAAAAAACCAATTTATTCGTCCTTTACAGATCTTTGATGTGTGTGTAATTATAAAAAATCTCTCTAAATGTGAAAAATAGGCTTTAATGTTCATACGAAAAAATATCTACCACGCTTGATACAAAAAAGTGATAAATGCATTTATTAGTGAGTTATAACTTTGTTGTTTCTATTTTTGAGTATTGACATAAAAAATATTATTCTTGTAAATAATTGAGTTATATATACATATTCCTAAATGAATATGCCAAGTTTATGATAATGGATTCAAAACTTGTTATAGTTATTGAGTCTTAAAAAATGTATTGTTTTAAAAGTCCATCAGGCTTTTCAGTCCAAAAAGTCAAATATTTTTGATAACCGCTAAAATTGTTAGATTATTATTTCAATAAAATCGAAGTATATGCGCTTATATGACCCAGAAATATTGCCATTCTATGACGTATGCATTCAAAAAATATAAAAAATAAAGTAAAAATAGAATCCCAACTCATCGAATTGCCTATGCCAATATATGTAATTTGTGATCAAGATTTTTCCATTAGAAAATATTCCAAGCCATGGTAAGATTCTGTGGTTCACTTTACTTGACGTAACTTTAATGCTCATGCCATGCTCTGTTCAAAACTGACGATCGTATTTAATTTAAAATACCTTATAGTGTGTAATTCTCAAAAATTATTACATGAAAGAATTGTAACCTCCTTAAATATAAGAATTATTGCATTTCCACATTAATTTGAATTATTTGTATGGATTGTATCTGTAAGGTCATACGTAACTTGATATCTCTGATTCTAGTCATTTTATTAATTTTTGATCTGCCCCTTAGACTTCAAAGTAGTATGTTAAATTAAATATTTAAATATTATATGAATATACGAATTATAGTCTTGTAAAACAATAATTTTCTTTTAGTCACGAGCCTCATATTCGGCAATTTGAGTAAGTATATTCTCGAAGCCATCTTCTGATGTTTTCATAATCCTTTTACGCTAGGTTTTTTTCATCTAATAATTATTTTTTAATAATATATACCGATTTTGACTGCAGTAAATTACTCATGGTCTTGTCACTCCTTATGAAATACTTTTTTACGGATGCCTGGTAAGCCTCTACGTCTTTGTATGGGCATCAGTTAACGGGTTCTGATGTGCTATTTAAAAAAACATACTCTTAGAAATAAACTTTTGATGACATTTTCATGAGCACATTGGAGATCGACTGGCAGTGTTTCTTTACCTAAATTATCAACAATAGTTAACCCTTGTATGAGTCAATTTCATCTGTATGAATTATAGATAAACCAAAAACATGTCTTAAATAATTCATTATCTGCATATCTCGCTCTTAATTATTTGTGTCAGCTTTTCTTTTCAGAACGAAGATCACAATATTGATATAAATTCTAATCAAGAACATTAATATTGACGAAGCCTAGTACATATAAAGGACCATATTTTCATGTCTAGGTAAATCATGCAACAAAGTTATATAGTTAATTTCGTAACTCCGTGGTCCATGGCTCGCAAAATAACTGATTCGTTGATTTGGATTATTATCGAGGCCATCATAATAATGCTTAGAGTTGATAACGTCCATGAACAATTCTAGCAGTTATTCTAAACTAAAATTTTATAAATTATAAAGTGATCTTCGTCGATTTCGTTAACGACATCGACAGAAATAACGATATCCCTATTTGATTGTGAGCACACATAC
Organism: Thelohanellus kitauei; assembly: GCA_000827895.1. Lineage (NCBI taxonomy): Eukaryota > Metazoa > Cnidaria > Myxozoa > Bivalvulida > Myxobolidae > Thelohanellus > Thelohanellus kitauei. The sequence continues at coordinate 30,145 of JWZT01000750.1, forward strand.
AATAAACACACAGAAATTTCTGAATATGCATTTTAGAGTAGGCTAGAAATGAGCCTAATAATAGGTGACTCAGCTCCCCAGATATAATTTATATCTTAGCATCGCACCTGTAACATACAAAACTGATTTAATAATTAGACTCTAGATTATCAAGTAAACTAAAAATCCATTGGGTTTCCGAAAATATCATTCCTTTGGTTTTCTACCATTTTTTCTGAACATTGTTCGCAAAACATCTCTTCTGACAGAATTCCATAATGCAGTAAATTCTCAGAGAATAAAAGGCGCCATAAAAAATTTTAGTACATATATTGACATCGCTTATTACGGCGCAGGTTTTGTAGGTATAAAAAATACTTAAAGTGAAGCCTACTGAGATTATGTTTAAAATTGAAGTAGTGCTTATTTTCAAAGAATTCCATTCAAAAGTTTATACTACAAAATAAATAAAATACGAAGAACATATAATTTTTGTTTTGACTGCGAGGAATCATATTCTTTGGACAAAAGTCTTGAAAAATATGTTTGTTTTCAGTGCCTTTATGCAATCCGTTTTAGGACACTGATTTTTGACTGTGTGCCATTCTCAGTTGACGAAATGTCGGTTCAGAAATGCACAATTGGCAGGTTTGAACACATTCAAGTCCTAAATTATAGAAAGCTTTTAATTTCGAAGAATATACCAAATATGTATATCTCTCACTAGTAATAATTCAGCCAATACCTATATAATTGTAATTCTGTTTAGTTGATGTCGTTAAAAAAAATTTAAGGCAAAAATTTGGTCAATATACGCAACATATCTTAGATTTTTATCACGAATAAATGAGAAATTATCAGGAATCAATGCGCAATTGATATTTAGGCTTCTACATGTAATTATTTCGTTTAAAAGTGCCAAAATAATTTTGTAAGAAACAAAAATTACCTATTTAAACATATGATAATTGTATAAACGGAATATTGTGTTGTTTAGGATTAAAATGTGTCTCAAGGAAGGGTAACTACACCCTATCTCATACTGCAAAGTACAAATTTTCAATTTTTAAAGATTCACATTTAATGCGAAGCCGAATAACTGTGAAATACATCATTTTATTTTAACAATTCTCTGTTTTTGTGGATGAAATTCGCATGAGATACATTGTATCAAAGAAAATACCTCAAAAACATCGCTCAACTTGTGAGAGCATAGTGGTAATAATTTTGATCATTAGGCTAGAAAGTGACGTGAAACTACAAATTTTCATGTTCAAAGTTAAATTACCCTAAAATTTTTTCATTATGCATAGGTTGGTGATAACCCTGTAAGATGTGACAATTATCCCTATATTTCAAGGTATTATCCTTTTTTATGGGATAGGATATTCTTGTATATCTATCAGAATACTTGTTATTCAACAAACAAATTAAATGTACTCAGGTATGTTTTGGTTCCTTATGTAATTTTCGCTAATGTATGGATCAATCTCATAACATATTATGAGTTCGATTCTTTTTGAATAATCAAATTTTTATTATTGATATCGATACTATCATTGTTTAACACGAAAACAGACATTAATATATTTCAGTTAATTTGATCTTTCATGCTTTAATTCCCAAACCCCCCATCATTGACAATCGTCCCCAAATTTAATGAATTATTTCTCAAAATTTTTTTTTTAAACCAAGAAAAATAAAATTGGATATTTGACTAATCTATATTTAATGTTCTTTCCAAGGTACAAAATTGCTGCAATTTATTTTTATTGATATTAGAGGATATAATATTATCATTAAAACTATTTAAAACGTTTTGACAAATGAAATAGAGCTATCTCTTATTTTTGACTGCAACGATCCAGAGAAGTGTATTTAAATTATATTTTCGAAATATTTTTAACAAGTTAAACATAATCAGACGAATATAACAGCAACATAATCTTATCAAAAAAAACTCTACATCGATCCTCCTGAAAAACGTTCCCTTAAAAGACAAGATAGTATTATTTATTCATGTACCAAATTTAACGGCAGTAGCAACGAATTGATTTTCAAAAATGCTAAATTTATTCAAAATAAACATTATAGGTTTAGTGAACTATATAAATGGTGGCCCTTTCATCAAACAAATCATTTTAGAGCTCTTTGGAATTCGTTAAAACAATCGAAATTGTAGAATATTTATTTAATATAATTTAGTTATTCATTTTAAATCGAAGTTTAGAATCATTCATTACTCATCAAAATATGGATCATTTAAGTGGATAATTGTGGATTGTAAAGGATGAAAAAAATGATAACATAAATAACCTGAAGGAAATTTAAAAATTTATCTATGGACATATTCTGTATCTAATAACTAAATAACACATTTTTTAATTCAGAATGTCATTTTTTTTCTTTATTTAGATATCAGAACTTATAAATAAATTAAAATTATTTGTAAATTAATTTAAATCTTAATTTGCCAGGCTCTGGATACAATGCGAGTATATTCTAGAATACGACAAGTCCAGTCGTTGTTTTAGATCTGTCTGGAGGATTTTGTTTTATCAGGAACAGTTTTTTGTTTCTCATCAATCTGATATACATTGATTAGACCTATTACAACTTTCATATTCGAAAAAGGTATTACCGCTCTCGATGAGGGCATGGGTAACATAACCAATTAAAATACTAGGCGACTAAGCATAAACGTATGTGGCGCAATGAACGAAGCTGGTTGCGTCCATTACATAAGCATTGTGGGCTCCTATAACAAACGCTATTTTGTACTATTTTGCTGCTAATACTTTAAAATGTGATCTCTTTCTCCCAAGATTTTTATCATGAAAAATATTCGTTTTCAGCACTTGATAAAAGTTCGTAAAGCCTTAGAATCATGTGGAAATTAAATAATTTTCTCAACATATTCTCTACAACCTAATCCTATCGAATTGCTCTTCTCGAAAACAAAGAGCTTTTTATCTGGATAGTCAATATTTTATGGAAATTATCGATAAGCCAGAGCTTTTGAAGCTTCCACTCATATCTCACAAAAATACTGTGCAGTTTGTCTTCGAGAATTAATTGTCTTTGCTTCATGAGCACTGCTGCGTTAATCTATTAATTAATTTTTTAATTATTTCAATTCTTAAAAAATATCTGCTATTCTGGATGAAAAATTGTGTATATGATTTAATCGACGAGTATATATTTTAACAATTATTACTCGTGTATATTTGATGATTAAGAATGAGTGCCTTGTTGTGGTTTTTGGGGTGACTCAGTCTACTTTATATTGAATTCGATGATATCATTAACACGCACACATATATGTCTTCAAAATGTAAATCCGCATGTCTAATCTATGACCGTACCAGCTATCGCCTATAAATATCTTATTATATTTACAAAATCAAATCTAGCAGGTGATCTGCAACAGACACCCTTTCACGTTTTGCCACAAAAAGTGGTAGACTTTTATACCATTAACATCAAATCGACGACAAATTTGTTTCATGACATTGTAAACAGTCTTAAATAACATATAAATCATAATAACGGCTGAAAACAACCTTTAATTAAATGCGTTTTCTGTGTTATATATTTTTTAATCAGTCAAATTGTAAAAATCAAACGTAAGTGCAATTATCACAATGAATTATTGTGTTTATTTTTGTCTCATTGCCTTTTCATTAGAAATAAATACCTTCTGCCAAAATATTGTGTTGTTTTTAAATGCCATTCCTCTAGACGAAGGCAGTCTTTGTATGCATTCTGCTGGACAGCGCATAGTTCGGGGCGCTCATCCATTATATCTCTCATCAGTGCTTCACTCACATTTTCTTTGTATAATTCAATCTCATTCTGGCTTTCCTTTACACAGCAGTCTAAGAGCGCATTACTGTCTAGTAACTCAGTGACAGAATCTGAACATAATTTGAAATACTTGAACGCTCAAAAGCACATTTCAAAATTGACTCTTCATAGTTTACGTCTGGGTTGTGAACGTAAATTCGATCAGGACTGTTGGGATCATCTGCCATATACTTATCGAGAAAATATTCCAAATCTGTTTTTTTAGTCTATGAATTAATATACAACATATGAAGATGTTTTCGTACGAAATTATTAACTCGTTGATATATCCTCAAATTAAAGAAAATTAAAGGAAATATAATTAAATGAGGCATAATGACTTGCTAGATTTTATTTCTTTTGAATCAGTTGCAATTTGATGCAACAAGTAACGGTACCGTGAAATCGACATATTCTTCTACATGACAAAGCCTCAAAAAAGTATTTTTCTTAAGCAGAAACTATAATAATATAAAAAATTCTGATTTTTTTATTTATTTTCTGAAAATTACTGTTGTAGGCAATCTTCCACCGTAGTCTCACGTTTGATAACAATCCTATTTCTGTATTTTTGAATGCATCCTTTACGCATATAAATGACCATAATCAGTCGCTGAAAACTGCATGTAGAAAAAATGAACGATAACCAACAGCAATCTGAGATATAGGGATATATTATTTAAATTTAGACTTTGATATTAAAGGTAACAAAATTCTTCGCACGCTGTGATTGTAATTTGATATGATCGTGTTAGATCTGTATATATTAGGTATCAATATATTACAGATCAAAAACCACCCCATTTAACATCT
>JWZT01000752.1:32252-44058 GCA_000827895.1 Thelohanellus kitauei
AAGGCTCATTCTCACTATCTTGAACTCATAAAATATTTTTACCAAATGTTAAGATTTTTTTTGTCTTGATGAACGTTAAAGTGGCAGATAAAACCTCGAATTTCAGCTTGTTCGTCGGCACGTCAAAAGGGGTAAGTTCCTTATTATTGGTAATTCGAAAAGAATTGTCATCTTCTTCGAACACAAAGCTTTCTAAGTGAAAAACAGCCAAGTTAGTGTTTTTATCTCCAATATTTGATGGTTTGTCAATATACACAAGAACTTCTTTAAACTTGATGACACCGTCATCTTCGATTTTGTCTAAGTGAAAAAAGGTGATTATGATGTCAAATTTATTGTTCCAACGAAACGTATATGAAGATTGACCGCGAGATGGTTCTGTATCCGTTAGCATACTGCTTGTGATTTCCATTGAAAATGTTCCCCTGTTTAAAACTAAACTCACTCTTTGATTGACAGGTACAGCTTGAATTTTATGTCTAAGTCACAAACTGGATCTTGGCCATAAACGCCGACTTTCAACTAAATTATTGAAAAAAATGCCTGGGATCTTGACAAATGGAACAAAACGAAATAAATGATCCAATACATCAAACGCATTATTTTGATCCAGAAGATTACCGCATAAATGTCCTCAAATATTTGCCAAAATATTAAAATTCTAGCTTTAGGATAATAACCTTTAAACAATATTTTGATGCGATACCTACCACTACATCCAATAAATTTCAATAATATTTAAAAAAATGAATGAGAAAACTAACAATGATCGTGGAACAAATTTTAAGGACCTATATCAAACTGTGATTTGTTTATTGTCATTAAAGCATTAAAGAATAAACATTGACACATCGTTAATAAACCCCTTCGGATGCTGTGATCAACAAACACTATAAACGACTGCGAATATAGCCCCTATAGATAAGTTTTCGGCGTGTTTAACCAATCATTGAAAGGTATTTTTATCCTTTTTACTAGGTTTAGTAAGTGGATAGATAAAATAAATCAAACTAGTGGTTGTGTTATTAAATACATTGATTTCATCGCTTAATTCGAATGTTCTGACAGCTTAACCGATTATGTGTGAAAAAATACTTAGGGGTACTCAAGCCGACTGTATAATCAATAAACGACTGTATCATTGAAATATGTACTTTGCCCTTTTATAATTTTTTGAAATGATTACCTCTGTATTTTGTATGTTTGATTTTTTAATATTTGCAAAACCTTTAAATCATATTAATATTTATGAAACGACCTCTATCACCATTCGTAAACAATACTCTGGCCCAAATAACACCAAAAGTTATATTTCATGAAATATTCACATATCTTTCTCAAGTAAAACAAATAATTAAAGTTCCGGAAATTTTAGAAACGTTGTATCATGTATTAAAAATCGTCATTTAATATGAGATCATCCTTAATATAATTCTAGTTAAAAGTAGAAAAAATCCAGATTATTCAAGGAAATAATCAAACGAGACTTAGATAAAAATACACCCAATAAATAATCCAGAATAATCGCCCTTTTACGGGGGATTTATAATTATAGATTCGATTGCATATTCAATTTTAATTATTTGTAGGTTTATCATATTGATGTTACAAATCTTTCTTTTAGTTTATATTTTACGAAAGATGATGTCGGTTATCTAGGAAGTTTAGAAGTGTTTTGAACGTTGATTGATCTTTTAATGAGTTTGAATGTCTAAAACATTGATAATATATCAGTGTTTTCAATGAGAAGTTGAAGTTAATAATAATTCTTCAACTTATTTTAGATCTAGTCCGACACAAACGTGAAGTATTAACAATATCCTTAGATAAATCAAACGAAACCATTATATATTGTGGTGTTTTCTTGATTGTCTTATTCCACACGATGGCTCATGGCCGCGTCTAAACTCATTTAAAATCAAATGGCTTAAATATGAAAAGTTACCTGAATCTCAATCAATCAAACAAATTAAATATGATGAGTCAAAGCTGTGCTCAAATCTTCCACTCTGTACTCTATCTGATAGGTGACTGAAAGAGAAAATGCTTAAAAATACTTCGATAATTCTCGAACAAATCAAATGATTGAACTACTTGAAGGTGTTATCTTTCACATGAATAACCTATCGTGATAATTTTCAGAAAATTAAACTGTTAAATCATTGAGTGAACATTAACCCCCAAGAACTCAATTATCAATTTATACAAAAATTATATTCAAAATTTTATGAACTACGAGTTGAATAAATTACCAAAACTCAGGATTGCTTTAATATATGTTTCAACATAGATTGAAAAAAGTAACCGTTTAGAGATATAATCTGTTATTTCTACTTAGTCTAAGATGATACTTGTCATCACACTAGAAATTCTTGAGACGTCAGTTATGCCAACAGGCAGTATAAAAAGTTATAAATTAGTCGTTCCTTATCTAAAGTTCAATACTGTCCGATTAATCTCAGGTCTATTTTGTTGAGAAGTTGTGATTTCAGTTCATCTAAAGGTTGATGAACCAGTACTAATTGTTCCTTATAATCAGAAGCGTCACTGCGCCGGTAAACATGATACGATATTTTTTGGGAATTTTGAAATCTGAAGTGATGACTAATACATCATCTGTATGATATTTCAATTTTTTTGATTTAAAATAAAATCCAGAAAATTATCGATAAAGATATAAATACCGAAAATTCGTTCCTAAAAATCAATAATTGAACAGAACAAAAAATCAATACCAAATACATTTAAATAGTAGTTAGTTCTTTGATAGTGGGTAACCAAAAAAAATGGTTATAAAAATAAGAATTGGTAGTTTAATGAATTCCTTAAATTTAGATCATTTTTAGAGGAATTGGTTGATTTGTGGGAGAATCTTTGTATCAAATACCCTAAACTGTCAGCTTTAAATTCAATAATATGTCTGGGCAGGGCTTATTTGAAAATTCATGAAGAATTCGTGTGTTTATGCCACAAGAGCTGAAGTATATTGAAAAGAGGGAAGGCAATTCGAAGTTTGTCACTAATATTATATGCCCAATGTGATAAATTTCAGACATCAATAGAGTATTTAAAGAGCTTAGAAGCGAGATCATATCGACTCTTTTGTCTTTTAAGACAAATATACCGGTTAGTTGTGATTGACTTTATCTCTAAACAGATGGAAATCGAACCACTAATTGTACAAAATCCAAGGTTAAAATAACTAATTATCTATTGTTGTGGTTTTTTCAATCCGGATCAGGGATAGCAGATATTGTAACGCTTAACAAAAGTATGTTCATAGGCATAACAAATTAAACTAATTTAGATACATTTAAACATCTTCATGTAGTTATAAAAGGAATGGGGCGATACATCTCTTGATTCGTACACTTAGAGTAGGATATAAATCTGGTAATTTGTGAAGATGGAAGTGCTAAAATGAATAGTGGAATGTTGGAACTGCAAATAACGTTAAAAAAGTGAATGCCGTTGAAAAAAACCTCTGACAGTCGATTTCAAAAGACTTGGCAATATGCAAACCAAACACAAGGATTCGAGACATCACATAATATAGAACAGTTTTTCTCAAACTGTGTACGGCGACGCATTAGTGCCCGTAACAAAACTTCCAAAAGAAAAATGAATAATTGGACGATGTTTATATCATCTAAGTGGGGGTGTAAAAATGTCGAGTGTGCTGCGAAAATTTCAGTTCGTTTTATGTGTGCCGAAAGCCGAAAAATTGACAACCACTGATGTGTCAGAAAGTATAATCAGGACAAGATCAAGATTGTATGTATTTAAATGAAGGACAAGGAGTCCATGTCAGCAAGGAAAAGGAAATATCAAACAACCCACTTATGTAACCAAAAGTACGCAAGTGTGCCATAGCTGGTATCAATAAAATTAAAAATCCAAAAAAAACATGGTGTCTATTTAAAAATTGTCTAAAAAGAACTCATTTTCTAAACTTTTCCTTCCCGGATTCATGCGAGAACTTAAATGATCGGTTTTGAGTTCTAAGAAAACCACTATTCTGACAGTGAAGAAAACAGTTCAAAACTTTAAGGTTTCAGAAAATACAACGATGCGCCGAATCTATGGAAAAACGGCTGGTCCTTTTTATGGATTAACGTCACATGATGTAATTAAAAAACCAAAAATTATAATTTTCATAACATTTTCACAACTTGAGACGAAGTAGCTAGACTTTCAATAACATGCCATACTTGGATAAATGATGCTGCTGTGGAAAAATGGTAATCCTGTTTAATATAGCCCATTCTGTTTGAGGTCCTAATAGAAGCGAGATGAATTTCATTATAATATTATAAAATCTGTTCTTATACATTTTAACTCTTAACTTTACATAAATTACACTGAGTTATGAATAGTTTAACATAATTTACATCCTTTAACGTAAATTATACCAATTTCATGCTTTCATGCATCTTGAATCGTTTTTTTTTTCGGATCCTTCTATTGTTTTTTCTCATAGCGTGCATCCAAAATTCAGAAGGTTATTTATTTATCGTTAAACCTCCAATGATCTACCCTGAAACCGTGTTTGAGACATAAGTATACCCAATGATAATAAAGCATTCATTTTTAAATGCTGATTTATAGTTAACCGCAAATAAATTGTGCTCGGATAATTCAAGTAATAAACGATTTGATTACAATATTTGACCGCAGTTGAACGTGTTTTAGTTGATATGAGAGACTAATCAAGCAGTTTTTCTTGTATGCTCCCAATCGCCGGAGTTAACTCCTAATTAATTGATGGAACCTCGTCGAATTCTTGACTACAGTGCACTTCAAACACACTGTTTAGGCAACCGCAATTTACATGCAAGCAATTAAGTTTCGAGAATACTTCAGGATATCTTTTAGCAATAATTGTACACATGCAAAGTGGATTCGCACTTCCCACTTTCTCAACCACTTAAAACAGATAATGTTGATTAGAAGTCGAGAAAGACTTCCCTTAGTTAAAACCAGTTTAAAAAGTCTTCAGGTAACATTTCGCTTCAGGTTCACATCTTTTGATCAATCGAAATATCCGTTGAGTAGAAATCCTAATATGTCCCAAAAATCATTTAACAGTATTCGCTGAAAACTGAGGCGCATACTGAAAGATCGCCCGTACAAAATAAACTGGGTAAAGTATTATTCGATCAAGAATAATTGAAATCGTGGCTAAAGTGTGTACATAAAGTGAATCATTTTTGAAATTATGAATATATGCACAATATATCCTTGGCAGGGAACGTAAACTAAATTTATTCAATTTAAACTTTCACACCAACGTTGATCATAGTCGCGGCGACCCTAGCACAAACAATCTATCCTCTAACGAACTATAGTATCATTAATATCAGCTTCTGAAGTCTTTTGCGTAAGGACCATCCGCTTCCAATCAAGAAGAATTCTGTGGATTGAGGTCTCCGTTTTTTCGTAAACTTTATCGTAATTTACTTACACCCTCCACGTTAGAGGTAAGACAAAGTTAATCGCAGTCCTGGTTATTATTAATGTGTTTTCATATAATTGGCAATATTCCAAGAGCATCAACAGTACTTTTGTCCATTTATAACTGCAAACCATCACAATCAAATGCGCAGCCGTGCACTGTTTCGTTTTTTAGCTCTCAATTTGGGCACAAGACAGAGGCTACCCTGAAACGTCAGATTTTTACGTTTACATTTTTATAAATTATTTCTTTACTCTGTAACCAAAGATAATGCTATTTATAGAGGAATTCTGTTCTCGCGGTCTCTTTTGGGCAACCCACTTTGAAGATATAATCTGGTATACGCTGTTTTCAGAGTTTATCTCCGAGGATATAATATTTCAACCAATTCAGCACAACTCATGCTTCGTTATTCATCGACACGTGTATTGAAAAATGATCAACTAAACAACCATGTGAAACTTTCTTATTTATAAATAAGGTATAAAAGTAACGAGTCTCATACAATGAAAGCAAGCTAAAAATATGCCGCTTAACACTATCTTGTAATAAGTCTCATTTTACAGTTTTTTTCCTTATATCCGGTATTTTGTCAAAAAATGAAGAAAATCCAGACGATCTGGTATTAGACTATAATGCCTTTGATTGTATATTCTGAACTAATATTATTCAGTCGAAAGCAACTAGAAGCTTACTTTCTGCTTTGAGGAGAAGGCTCCACTGCATATATATGGAGTTTCTTGAAAAATCAAGACTCCAACACTTCATCACCGGATCTTCCAACTTTAATAAACCTGTACGTTAACTTTGTGCACTTGTATCTGGTCTCATTTCAAGAAACGATTCTGAAGTTGGAGGGTAGAATGTTAATACATGTGATATTTGATATTCTGGATCAGTTCAGGAAGACGGTTATAAATAAAGCAGTTGATGGCTTCTTTGAGATGAACGTGAAAATAGCCATAAAGGAAAATTACATCTCTTCCAGTCGGCAGTTAGCAATTTTACACTTGAAGGGTTGACAGTATACGGACGTGCAATCAACTACTTTTAATAGTGGTTTATGCTTGGCAAACCACCATTCCGCCACTTCTTTGCACTGTCAACTAAATGGCTTCAAGACAACCAACATTTGGCGATATTATTTATATTTTGATGAAGACATCCCTCAAAGAAAACGTTCTTTCAGACAGTCTGCATGGCTAAGTAGATCACCGGAAGAGGTTTGCGAATCCTTTTTTTACCACAGGGAGCACATCTGAGGCCTAGAGTGAATTCTTTAAAAATGAATGCGCGCTAAATTCTTTGAAACCGTTTCCTTATTTATTGTCGACTCCCTTTTTCTATCCAACTATTGAACGCATCTTTAATGCTAGTACGTCCTTTGGCCAGGCGAACGCGCTTGATGTTTGAATCTATCCCGAGTGAATTAATGACCTTTTTTTAGTTTTACTTACTCTTGCCATGAATTTAAAGACAATCTCATTAAAACCCCATTTCATCAAGACAAGTAACAATGATTCTAAATATCACATGTCAACTGTTTTGTATATTTATTCCTAACTAAAGAAAAATTGGGTTTTATTCTAATTTTTCAACATGGTGCAAAATTGAAAGATGCGTGCTATAGCTGCAAGTTATTGCCATCACAAATTGTAAAGCTTATAAGAAAAAACACCCCTTTAATTTGCAATACGCAGTTTACAAATTTTATAAGATTTCAAGTCTCGAAAATCTGTCATGTAACGATATCTGGAACCAGTTTTCCGGAATTTCCTGTCGCCTAACCAGGCTTTAAGTTTTGGTAAAAATGTCCATGTTTTTCATCGTCCGACCCGGTCAACGCAGATCACATTCCAAAAGACAAGTTAACAAATTTTTTTTTTAAATTCAATTATTTTTCAAAGAACGATTTTAAAACGTGTTTTGAGTGTTTTATGTAGATGACGTTTAAAAAAAGGCCTCGTAAGTTTGGTGATTGAAATCTATGACCAGATACACATTCACTTTCCGAATAATGTTATTTTTCTGGAATAACCTTGGCCAACTAAAGGACCAAACAGCGAAATTTTCAGATTAGACAATCAATTTTTCACTCAGTGGAGAGGTGACCAAAATTATACACGATATTTCCTAATTACTGAAATTTTCCTGTATTGTAAGCCGAAACAATCATGCCGCCTCACCGGTGAGTGGAAAATTGGCTGTTTGCGCTAAAACATGAAAAGAAAATTGAATAGACAAACTATATTAGACAAAAAAATATGGAGATTTACATCATTTCATGTTTATACTTTTTTTGTGGTAGATATTTAATAATTATCAGCGATATTAGAAAAAGATGAAATTAGTGATGATTAAGAAAGGGGGACAAGCTTGTATATGGTAAAAATATTGTTAAACCAAATAGTTAAAAAGAATTCACAGACCCTTCCTATTTAAGTTAACTTAAAAGAGTAGGCGATAGAGTTGTGAGCGACCGTTGTTACAGGGTTCTTCACAGTAAACACGAAAAAAAAAAATCGTGGAATACGAAAAAAATGAATTCACATACAAAATCTTTACTTGTTGAGGCTGAAACTAGAAAAAGTAGTATTGTTCTGCATGTAGTCAGAATTGCTTTCCTGTGCGTGTGAACTACAAGTAGTCTGACATTCTGAAGTAAAAATTTCCAATGTTTAAGGTCTTCTCGTGAGTGAGAGAACATAACTTGCTAAACATTTCATTTTGTGGAGTCAGATTCATGTTTTAGTGGACAAATATGGGATCGAGGCATTTGATGATCGAAAATACTTCTTGAAACAGCTATAATTTATGTGAATACGGAATTAAAAATTTGATCGTTAAGCTCTAACTGTACTTAAAATTAAAAATTTCCATCCGATGATAGGAATTACTTAATGTAATTTTAATTGCGCATTGATTGTGAATAACCCTGTAACTACACGCTATCGTTGTTAATTTACTTGAGTTTTCAAATTTGCCCAAAACGCGTTTTTGTTATATCTTTGCGTTAAAATAGGAAATATAATCGACTCATGATTGAAATTGATTTTAGCATGAGATTGACTAAAAATCTATATTTGATCTATAGCTTGGATAAAAATTATTGATTTTAAGAAGCTTTGAAATAGTTAAATTCTGATTTGTATTTCCTAACTCAATATATATCACACTAATGTTGTTTATGATTCAACTTTTCACGAATCAAGAATATAGAAAATCGTGGTCATAATCATCCCAATATTTAAAGACATAATCAAAATAACAAATTCGTAGATTCATTAATCACCGTTAAACGTAATTTAGCAGAAAATAAGGAATGCCAATTTTTTTAGACGCGAAGGACTACGATTTTCGACAAAGTGTAATTATTATGCGATACATAGTAAAAAAATGGTATTTATAGGAAAATAGATTTTTATTTGAACATGACATTTCTATCAAACAAATTTTATAACTTTAAAATCAGGATGTCTTTGTTAATATTTTTATTGAAAATGGAATTAAAACTGAAAAATCTATCAAATAAAACACTCAGAATTTCAGAAACTGTTTATAAATGAATTTTCATGAAACTCTACTTAGCACCAAACTTAGTTGTTTATAATTTTTATATGGTACTTTTGAACGATTTTTGAGTATTTTTACATCAGTTGTGTGGATATCGTTTTTACGTGAATCTTTAATTTCGGAAATGTTCGGGCACAAAGTGTTACAGAGTAAGTAGATTTTTACACAATTTTCTTGCATGAAGATAATTTTTAGGACCAACGTCCGGACGATTTTAATTTATTATTAAAATTTACGAGCCACAAGCCATTCACTGGTAAAGGGTAGTTGTATCCAAAGTTTTTTTGGCTCACATTACGTAACAAATTATAAAATTTTATCTGCACACTAATGTCATTCGTGTAGTGGTTCGAAACGCTGCTATAGGTATTGGTTTGGCTCAACTACTTTACTGAAACCGTTGCATGCATCAAGGTTGTAAAATGAACGTAAAATCTCAATCAGGGAAAAAAATAAATTATTTTGATGATTGAGGTATGTTGGTTACCAGTTCACCGGTAAGATTTGAATAGGTTGCTGACAGATTTGAAAGCACTATTCTTTGGGTTCGGAAAAAGAGTTTCGCCTTCTTGAAAAAGTATGCAACGAGGAAGATTGCGATCAAAAGCACCATGAAAATAAACCAACCGTCAGTCGTTTTTGTACGAACTTTTGAAAATAATCCTCCATCGCCATTTTCTGATGGCTGGTTCTCCTTTTCTTGGATTAATCAAATATTTTTACCAAGTGTTAGAATTTCTTTTGTATCGGTAATTGTTAACGTGGCATATAAAACCTCAACTTTCAAATTATTTTTATTTGATTCAATACGGTTAAATTTCACATTATTGGGAATTTGAAAATATTTCCCCCGTTTTTTAAGCCACAATTTATCATATTCAAAAGTAGCCAGTAGATCTTAGTTGAAATTCGGAATACCTTCTGTATCAAACGATTTAATCTTAAACATTATTGCTGTAAGATGAAGGCGATTTTCAGGAGCAATGTAGTTGTAGTGAAAGAGACAGAGCTCGATATCAAACGTTTTCTCCCAAGAAAATGTATATACAGTTTCGGAAGCAAAATGTTCAGTCTTCTTTAGCATTTTGCTTGTAATTGGGATTGTATACTCCCCCCTGTTTACAAAAAATAGTTACTGATCAATTTCTAGCTCCATTATGAATTTTAGGTCTATTTCATATGCCGGATCTTGGCCATATGGGCCCAATTTCAACTAAATTATTAAAAGAAATACCTGGGATTGCGACAAATGGAATAAAACGAAATTAATGATCCAATACATCGAAAGCAATATTTTGATCCAAGAGATTACAGCGTAAATGTCCTAAAATACTCGTCAAAAGATTAAAATTTAAGCTTCAGGATAATAACCTGTTAATTAAACTACTTTTAGATGCGAAATCTTCATCTCCATCAAATAAAATAAAACAAAATTTTGGAAAATGAATGATCCAACTAGAAATGAGGCTAAAGTTGTTATGTGCTGCCCATTTTAAGACTAATCGAATGGATTATATTTTAATACAAGACGACTAATAATTAACCATATTAAATAACTTGATGTTAAAATTATTCCTTACTCGCAAATATTTTGAAATTTTAATGATTTATTAAAAAAATTAAAGGCAAATAGGTTATAATAGGATTCTAAAAATTCCTCTCGATATATCCCGGAATGGTTTTGCCTCCATTTAAATTCTCCTAGATGGTCATCCAGTTTATCATCCATGTTTCCATTTTCGTCCAAGGAGTTAGACCTGTTTCCGCGAGGAAATATGTATTTCAATGAAGGTAAGGTCCCTACAATAGTATTTGTGTGGCACCTGTTACATGGCCCCTGAAAGTTTCACTGTTGCTAAAAGTTTGATGATTATAGAAAATGCCATTCCCTCTGATGTTAATACCATTAAAATCAATACTATTACTTACCAACTGTCTTTGGAATTTTTTATAGTCGATGAAGGTTGAGTTTGAATGGCCTGTGAATAGTTCTATATGCTTGCCCTTTGACTTTCAAGCCAGAAAAAGACAAGAAACAGGACTTCATTTTAGCGTAATTTTTATTTTTAAAAAATGTATCACCGCAGATGGCTGACGATATGTACATATTTTTAGGATACACCTCCAAGTTTTGAGATAAAGGATGATGTTTGAATTCCAACATTTTACGCATATCTCAGGCAACGCGAAAAACTCACAATAAACCAAATAATGGATGTGGTTTTCTTCTGATGAAAATATTTGAATGAACTTTAAGAGTCATTCCATAATTTAACGTTCATAAATCAGTCACAGTCGTTATTTTAACACTTTAAAGGTTCATTTGATTTGAAATTTTTCGTTGATTGAATGGGGAGATTCTTATGTTTATCATCAAATGAGAACGGTTTAAAATTTGTTTATTTACATTAATAATGAATTCAATTCGATTAAAGTCTTAAGGAGCAGCATTTTAAACTTGATCCCAACTGAAAATGTATGTTGATAATATAAAAAGAAACATGCGCTCAGTATTTGGACATTTCTCATTACTGTTATACTAAAAATTTAAACTTCTTACAGGGTTTTATCCTAAACCGCACAGGATAAAAATACACAATTCTGTTTAAAAATGACATAAAATATTATTTGCGGGCTTTTCCACATTAACCATGCATGCGCCTTTCGGGTTTCACATAATTTGAAGAAAAAATGATGAATCAGCACGCATCATACAAAATTAGTGATTTCACTAGTACAATTGATACCTTGTATTATGAGGTGACAACTAGGGATCTC